>OZ035842.1:3540810-3795810 GCA_964034765.1 Knipowitschia caucasica
TTCAAGGACGACTTTTAAAATGTTTGAGAGAATAATCTGCATTCACCCACAATTCTATCTCTGCTGCAAGCTTTTCCATTATCTCCATGACTTCTGTGTCTACCTCTGTGTGTGTGTCTGTCTGTGTGTGTGTCTGTCTATCTCTGTCTCTTTGACCTGTGTCTGTGTGTGTGTGTCTGTCTGTGTGTGTGTGTCTGTCTATCTCTGTCTCTTTGACCTGTGTCTGTGTGTGTCTGTGTGTATCTGTGGGTTTGTGTCTCTCTGTGTGTGTGTGTGTGTGTGTGTGTGTGTGTTTGTGTATATCTCTGTCTCTTTGACCTGTGTGTGTGTGTGTTTGTCTCTTTGGCGTGTGTGTGTGTGTGTCTCTGTCTCTGTGTCCTGTGTGTGTGTATGTATCTGCGTGTTTCTGTCTCTCTGTGTGTGTGTGTGTGTGTCTCTGTCTCTTTGACCTGTGTGTGTGTGTGTTTGTCTCTTTGGCGTGTGTGTGTGTGTGTGTGTGTCTCTGTCTCTGTGTCCTGTGTGTGTGTATGTATCTGCGTGTTTCTGTCTCTCTGTGTGTGTGTGTGTGTGTCTCTGTCTCTTTGACCTGTGTGTGTGTGTGTGTGTTTGTCTCTCTGTGTGTTTGTGTGTGTGTGTGTCTCTGTCTCTGTGTCCTGTGTGTGTGTATGTATCTGCGTGTTTCTGTCTCTCTGTGTGTGTGTGTGTGTGTCTCTGTCTCTTTGACCTGTGTGTGTGTGTGTGTGTTTGTCTCTCTGTGTGTTTGTGTGTGTGTGTGTCTCTGTCTCTTTGACCTGTGTGTGTGCATCTGCGTGTCTGTCTCTCTGTGTGTGTGTGTCTCTGTGACCTGTGTGTGACTTCATGTGTCTATGTGTTTGTGTCTCTGTCTCTCTGTGTGTGTGTGTCTCTGTCTCTGTGTCCTGTGTGTGTGTGTGTGTGTGCGTCTCTGTCTCTTTGACCTGTGTTTTTGTCGCTGTCTCTGTCTCTGTGTGTGTGTGTGTGTGTGTGTGTGTGTTTGTCTCTCTGTCTCTCTGTGTGTGTGTTTGTGTCTCTGTCTCTCTCTGTGTGTGTATCTCTGTTACTTGTGTGTGTGTCTCTGTCTCTGTGTTTTGTGTGAGTGTGTGTATCTCTGTTACTTGTGTGTGTGTGTCTCTCTGTCTCTCTGTGTCCTGTGTGTGTGTGTCTTTCTGTCTCTCTGTGTGTGTTTTTGTGTGTCTCTGTCTCTGTGTCTCAGTTTGAAAGTACCTGAAGGGTCACTAACGATGTCTCGGAGGTAATTTCCCGTGTCTCTCGGGGTTCGTTCTCACCGTGACCTTGGACCGTGTTCTGTTTGTTTATCTCGGTTTTAAGCCGCATAAGCGAGATCATGGAAACACAGGGTTAGCAGCTTTTATGCTCCATATGTAGCTCCCAGAATGCACTGCGGCTGCTGCCATTAGTCAAAGACAGCTCATTAAAGACGATGGCTGAGTGGTTAACCTGAATACCAGTCAGAACAGGCCCTTTCTCAGTTTGCATGTTCTTGTCTCAGTTTCCTCCTGGTGCTCCGGTCTCCCCATAGCACATTTACTGTATTAAAATTTCTGGACAGTGGTCAATGGCTGCTATGTGTTTGTTATTATTGCATTTCCTGTTTGAACTGTTTGATTCTCTGATATGTTGTTGGTGAATCCACAACTTGCCGGGGTTTAGAGCGAGACACAAATATATTTAAATAGATGGAATTGAAAACTCTGTCACATCTTTAGTAGACCAGCTATTTCTGGTCTATCTCTCTCTGGTCTCTCTTTCTTCTTCTGATCTCTCTCTGGTCTCTCTTTCTCTCTGGTTTCTCTCCCACTGGGTCCCCTCGGGTCTTTCTCTGGTCTCTCTCTCGCTGATCTCTCTCTTGTCTCTCTCTGGTCTCTCTGGTCTCTCTGTGGTCTCTCTGTAGTCTCTCTCTGGTATCTCTCTCTGGTCCACTCTGGTCTCTCTCTCTCTCTGGTCTCTCTCTTGTCTCTCTCTGGTCTCTCTTTGTCTTTCTGATCTCTCTCTGGTCTCTATCTGTTCTCTCTGTACTCTCTCTGGTCTCACTCTGGTCTCTCTCTCTCTCTGGTCTACTCTGGTCTCTCTCTCTCTGGTCTCCCACAGTTTTACAAACCTCTATCTGTTGGGACAAACAAAATGTATATCTACATGTATATAAGAAAAAACAAGCTGGATACAAGGCTCTCTCTCTTACTCCCGTCCTCAGCTCTATCCGTCTCTCTGCTTCTCTGTGCTCCAGGCAGTGGTCCTGTCTTGTGAACTAGTCGTCTGTTGTAGGTACATTTCTCGGTGTCGTGTTTGTGCCCTGGAGCCTCTCTTCCTTCTCGCTCCTCTGTGAGTCAGCTCGGCCTCTCACGGCTCCTCCTGAGACTGGAGCAGAGGCTGGGGCAGAGACTGAGGCAGAGACTGAGGCAGAGACTGGAGCAGAGACTGGAGCAGAGACTGAGGCAGAGACTGGAGCAGAGACTGGAGCAGAGACTGGAGCAGAGACTGGAGCAGAGACTGGAGCAGAGGCTGGGGCAGAGACTGGGGCAGAGACTGGAGCAGAGACTGGAGCAGAGACTGGAGCAGAGACTGGAGCAGAGACTGGAGCAGAGACTGGGGCAGAGACTGGGGCAGAGACTGGAGCAGAGACTGAGGCAGAGACTGGAGCAGAGACTGGAGCAGAGACTGGGGCAGAGACTGGAGCAGAGACTGGAGCAGAGACTGGAGCAGAGACTGGAGCAGAGGCTGGAGCAGAGGCTGGAGCAGAGGCTGGAGCAGAGACTGAGGCGGAGACTGAGGCAGAGACTGGAGCAGAGACTGGAGCAGAGACTGGAGCAGAGACTGGAGCAGAGACTGGAGCAGAGACTGAGGCAGAGACTGGGGCAGAGACTGGAGCAGAGACTGGGGCAGAGACTGGAGCAGAGACTGGAGCAGAGACTGGAGCAGAGACTGGAGCAGAGACTGGAGCAGAGACTGGAGCAGAGGCTGGAAGCAGAGACTGAAGCAGAGACTGAAGCAGAGACTGAAGCAGAGACTGGAGCAGAGACTGAGGCAGAGACTGGAGCAGAGACTGGAGCAGAGGCTGAAGCAGAGACTGAAGCAGAGACTGGAGCAGAGACTGGAGCAGAGACTGGAGCAGAGACTGGAGCAGAGACTGGAGCAGAGACTGGAGCAGAGACTGAGGCAGAGACTGGAGCAGAGACTGGAGCAGAGGCTGAAGCAGAGACTGAAGCAGAGACTGGAGCAGAGACTGGAGCAGAGACTGGAGCAGAGACTGAGGCAGAGACTGAAGCAGAGACTGAGGCAGAGACTGAGGCAGAGACTGAAGCAGAGACTGGAGCAGAGACTGGAGCAGAGGCTGAAGCAGAGACTGAAGCAGAGACTGGAGCAGAGACTCGAGCAGAGACTGGAGCAGAGACTGGAGCAGAGACTGGAGCAGAGACTAAAATGGGTTCTTCTGAAAGAGAGACGGAAGCATCAGCATTAAATACATAAAGACAGTGTTTAAGAACAGTATACAATATGGTGTGACTGATGTGAGCGGCAGATGCAGTGTGTGTGTTTGTCTCTCTCTCTGTGTGTGTGTGTGTGTGTGTGTGTGTGTGTGTGTGTGTGTGTATGTGTGTGTGTCTGTGTGTGTTTGTGTGTTAGTGACTGTGAAAGCCTGGTTTTGTTCTCAAACACATACGCACAGACAGACTCCTCTCTTCAGTCTAATGCGTGTCAGTGGTCAGTCATGTTCTGTCCATGTGACACACACACACACACGCACACACACATACTGTATAACACTTCTTCTGATCTTGCGACACACGACATACTGCAATTCCTCTTTTCACGAGTTGGAAAAAACCAAGCAAATCCTGACGTGTGCAGATAGAAGGTGGTTTCCTCTTTTCAGTTCAGTGGAAAAACTTCTCCAAATGTTCTATTCTACAACATGCATCATAATAATCTGGACAGGGCACTCTCAAATATGCTGCAGATACAAGTAAACGTCCCATTGGAGACTTTGGAAGATCCAGTATCAGTCAAGTATTAGAGAAATTAAAGTTGAGATACTTAACTTTCAAACCACACATTAAAAAAGTCACCATAGTTCCTGCTTTTTCTCTAGTCTCTTTCTCTGATGCCTCTCCTTCTGGTCTTGCTCTCGCTGATCTCTCACTCTGTGGTCTCTCTCTCTCTGGTCTATCTCTCTTTCTCTCTCTCTGATCACTCGTTCTCTCTCTCTCTGATCACTCTTTCTCTCTGGTCTCTCTTTTTCTCTCTCTGATCACTCTTTCTCACTGGTCTCTCTGGTCTCTCTCTGTTCTCTCTTTCTCTCTCTCTGATCACTCGTTCTCTCTCTCTCTGATCACTCTTTCTCTCTGGTCTCTCTTTCTCTCTCTCTGATCACTCATTCTCACTGGTCTCTCTGGTCTCTCTCTGGTCTCTCTTTCTCTCTCTGGGATCGCTCGGGTCTACTGTATCTCTCTGGTCGCTCTTTCTTTCTGACTCTCTGGTCTTTCTGTCTCTCTCTGATCACTCTTTCTCTCTGGTCTCTCTCTCTCTCTCTTTGGTGTCTTCCTATTGGAACAAATAATTGTATAACTTATGAAGAAAAACAAGTCAAATACCCCAGCGTTAAGCGAACTGCTGCTTAAAATAGCATTCATTTTCAAACTAGTAGTATAAATAAATTAAATCTAAATTAAACTAACATCGAAGCAAGTAGGATCTAAAGGGTTAAAGAGTATTTCTGAATGAAGCCCCATGTTTTTCCTCTGTTTGGTTTCCTGTTTGTCTAAATGAGAGACTGAAGTTCAGTGACATCGGTACCGGCCGCTGTGAAACTGTCAAACATTTACAAGCGCTCGTTACAACACACGCAAAGTCTGCAGCCTCCAATCTCCCACCGCACCCTCTGCTTCCTCTGCTCGCTCACTAACCACTGCTACGTCTGCGCTACGTCAGTAAACCTGGACCAGGGCTGAGACTGGGGCTGAGACTGGGGCAGAGACTGGGGCTGAGACTGGGGCTGAGACTGGAGCAGAGACTGTGGCAGAGACTGTGGCAGAGACTGGGGCTGAGACTGGAGCAGAGACTGGAGCAGAGACTGTGGCAGAGACTGGAGCAGAGACTGGAGCAGAGACTGGGGCAGGGACTGGGGCAGAGACTGGGGCAGAGACTGGGGCAGAGACTGGAGCAGAGACTGGGGCAGGGACTGGGGCAGAGACTGGGGCAGAGACTGGGGCAGAGACTGGAGCAGAGACTGGAGCAGAGACTGGGGCAGGGACTGGGGCAGAGACTGGAGCAGAGACTGGGGCAGAGACTGGGGCAGAGACTGGGGCAGAGACTGGGGCAGAGACTGGGGCAGAGACTGGAGCAGAGACCAGAGGGAGACAAACCACATCTTTGAATCAGTTTTGAGATTGAGGAACAAGTGACATGGATTATATATTACGTACTTAATTTGATGTTGTTTGAAAAGTTCAGCAGTTTTCAGGATCAGGGCTAAACTGAGTCAAACCAGCCGCACACATGGTACAAGTGCGAACACGTCCTGTAACATGATTCAGTCTGACCCGAATGGCTCCAGACCAGGTCTAAAGCAGCTCTAATCCTGTGTAAAGCCGTCCTTATAGCGTCATTGATCGATGTTTTGGGCGTTTAAACACAGTCATTAGTGCAGTGGAGTGGATCTGGGGCTGCTGTGTTACTCCTGACCTCTCCCTCGGCGAGAACCACCAAATGTGGATCCAAAAGGAGACTGAGAGAGTGCTGCTATTGGACTCTTAGCAAAACCTCCACAGATGCTAACGGCTAAAGTTGGTCATGGTTTTTTTTTTTTTTTTTTTTTTACAGCCGCTGCAAAAGTCAGAGGAGATTTAGATTTGTCCGTCAACCAATCAACATGCAGTAGTTCAATGGAATACAGGAGAAAAGCAGAACTATGTGGCTCGGTTTATTACTGAGGTATACTTCTGCTTATTAGAAAACATGTTCTCTTTAGCGTGAGAAAGAGCCCTGTGAGTCACTATTTGACATTTTGAGCTGAGAGCTGATTGGCGGGTGAGGGTGGTTCTCTCTTTTTCACTTTTCTGTCTGAAATGGGAAAGGAAGACCAGGGTTTTCCTTTGCGCTGGTCTTACCTTTCCCTGGTCTTCCTGGTCTGTCAAGGCCTTAGCGAGCGTTCATCAGTCGTGCAAAATGATCAGTAATTCAATTCTAACTGTGAGCGAGTCCAGTCTCACCTGCTCTCTCTCTCCCCTCTCCTACTCTCTCTCCTCCTCTCTCCTCTTCTCCTTCACTCCTCCTCTCTCTCCTCTTCCTGTCTTCTCTGTGTCAGTGGATACAAGAACCATCTGTGTCTCTGTCCAGTGTTTTATATGGAATCAGTCAATACTCCCACTGTTTCATCATCCCCAATCTCATGTTGAGTCTCCTCTCTTCTCCTCTCTCCTTCTCTCTCCTCCTCACTCCCTCTCTCTTCCTCTTCTCCCCCTTCCCTCTCTCCAGGCTGGACTTTATATCAAAGACACATCTCTCATTAGGAGGTTTGCAGCCTGTGGTGAGGTCATTGGCTTAGGTTGTCTGTAGTCTGATGGATCCAGCTGCCCCTCACCTCCCTCCTCCCTCACCCTCACCCTCACCCTCACACCTGCCCTCACCCCCTCCCTCACCCTCACACCTGCCCCCTCTCCCCCACAGGCTGAGCTCTGATGGGGTCAAGGACAGAAAGCAAATATATGGACTTCATGTTGTTAGTCTGGCATCGGCGCTGCTCATTAGGACGCGTTTTATACTCTCCGAGGGAGTAGCTCTCTCTCTGGTCTCGCTCCCTGGTCCCTCTCTGGTCTCGCTCTCTGGTCTCTCTCTGGTCCCTCTCTAGTCCCTCTCTCTGGTCTCTCTTTCTCTGGTCCCTCTCTCTCTGGTCTCTCGCTCTGGTCTCACTCTGGTCTATATCTCTGGTCTCTCTCTGGTCTTTCTCTGGTCTCTCTCTGGTCTTTCTCTGGTCTCTCTCTGGTCTCTCCCCGGTCTCCCTCTGGTCTCTTTCTGGTCTCTTTCTGGTCTCTCTCTGGTCTCTCTCTGGTCTCTCTCTGGTCTCTCTGAGGTCTCTCTCTGGTCTCCCTCTCTCTGTCTCTCTCTCTGGTCTCTCTGGTCTCTCTGGTCTCTCTCTGGTCTCTCTGAGGTCTCTCTCTGGTCTCTCTCTCTCTGTCTCTCTCTCTGGTCTCCCTCTGGTCTCTCTGGTCTCTCTCTGGTCTCTCTCTCTGGTCTCTCTCTCTGGTCTCTCTCTGGTCTCTCTCTCTCTGGTCTCCCTCTGGTCTCCCTCTGGTCTCTCTGGTCTCTCTCTGGTCTCTCTCTCTCTGGTCTCTCTCTCTGGTCTCTCTCTCTGGTCTCTCTGGTCTCTCTCTGGTCTCTCTCTCTGGTCTCTCTGGTCTCTCTCTGGTCTCTCTCTCTCTGGTCTCTCTCTCTGGTCTCTCTGGTCTCTCTCTGGTCTCTCTCTGATAACACAGCAGTAAACTTCCTCTTTGTTTCCAGGCCACGGTTTGAAGCTGATAACTGCACTATCAGAGAGTGGGCACTGGCACACAGCTCTATACTCAACCCTGTGTGTGTGTCTCTAATTGTGTGTGTGTGTGTGTGTGTGCGCGCGCATCTTTCTATGTGGGTGTGTGTGTATTTGGACAGTGGTGGAAAGCGATGCTTCTCAAATTGTGATATAGAGCATTCTCACTGGTCCCTCTCTGGTCTCTCCCTCTGGTCTCTCTCTCTCGTCTCTCTCTCTCGTCTCTCTCTATGGTATTTCGCTGGTGTCTCTCTCTGGTTCCCTCCCTGGTCTCTCTCTAAACTCTCTCTGGTCTCCCTCTGGTGTTCCTCTCTGGTCTCTCTCTGGTCTCTCTCTGGTCTCTCTTCTCTCTCAATGGTGTCTCTCTCTGGTGTCTCTCTCTTGTCTCTCCCTCTGGTGTCTCTCTCTGGTATCCCTCTCTCTCGCTGGTCTCTCTCTGGTCTCTCTCTTCTCTCTCAATGGTCTCTCTCTCTGGTGTCTCCCTCTGGTGTCTCTCTCTGGTCTCTCTCTGGTCTCTCTCTGGTCTCTCTCTGGTCTCTCTCTGGTCTCTCTGCACAGTCTCAAATTAACAGTTGACATTTATTGAGCGAAACATACAGGTCTGTTGGTGGCGTCTCATTGGTTGAACCCTCTCCTCCTGGAGGTTGTTTGCGCGCCGTGGGACGTCCTGTTCTGGACACAGGCCTCAGAGGAGTCAGAGCTGTGTCAGTGACTTTGGAAAGGGCAGCTGGTCATCAGGCTGTTTAGCAAAGTAATCAACATTTTAATTAATGCCACTCATTCCAGAATATCAATCGCATTCCTCTATTGTCTGCAGCAGGAGTGGAGTTTAGGGGTGAGTTTGGGGGTGAGTTTGGGGGTGAGTTTGGGGGTGAGTTTGGGGGTGAGTTTAGGGGTGAGTTTGGGGGTCAGTTTGGGGGCGAGTTTAGGGGTGAGTTTGGGGGTGAGTTTTGGGGTTCACTAATATATATGTAATAATTCCACCAGCCCTCCCCTACCCTTCTCTACTCTACTCCACTCTACTCTACCCTACCCTACCCTAGTCTATTCTACTCTTACTCTACTCTAATCTACTCTACCCTACCCTACCCTACTCTACTCTACTCTACTCTACTCTACCCTACTCTACCCTTCTCTTCTCTACTCTACTCTACTCTAACCTACCCTACTCTACTCTACTCTACTCCTACCCTACTCTACCCTACCCTACTCTACTCTACTCTACCCTACCATACCCTACCCTACCCTACTCTACTCTACTCTACTCTACTCTACTCTACCCTTCTCTACTCTACTCTACTCTACTCTACTCTAATCTACTCTACTCTACTCTACCCTACCCTACTCTACTCTACTCTACTCTACCCTACTCTACCCTTCTCTTCTCTACTCTACTCTACCCTACCCTACCCTACTCTACTCTACTCCTACCCTACTCTACCCTACCCTTCCCTACCCTACCCTACTCTACTCTACTCTACTCTACTCTACCCTACTCTACCTTACTCCTACTCTACTCTACCCTACTCTACCTTACTCCTACTCTACTCTACTCTACTCTACTCTACCCTACTCTACTCTACTCTACCCTACTCTACTTCACTCTAATCTACTCTACTCTATTCTACCTGGTTGTGTTTCCATTACATATTAGTACCACTGTATCCTATCATTTAATATTTATAATGTATAATTCCGGAGCTCCCTCTCCTTTGAAAATGTCGTTATGTGAGTCTCAGTTGAAGTGAAGAGTTTTCTTTCTTTCTGAGCTCATGAACTGAAGAGGTGTGTCTAAGGCCCTGTCCACACGAAGTCAAGCTCAGGCCTAAACGCAAAGTTTAGGGGTGAGTTTGGGGGTCAGTTTGGGGGCGAGTTTGGGGGTGAGTTTGGGGGCGAGTTTGGGGGTGAGTTTGAGGGCGAGTTTGGGGGTGAGTTTGGGGGCGAGTTTGGGGGTGAGTTTGGGGGTGAGTTTGAGGGGGGTGAGTTTGGGGGTGAGTCAGATGTTATTGGCTCTTTGTTGCTATGAGATTTTGGGGTTCACTAATATATATGTAATAATTCCACCAGCCCTCCCCTACCCTTCTCTACTCTACTCTACTCCACTCTACTCCACTCTACTCTACCCTACCCTACCCTACTCTATTCTACTCTTACCCTACTCTACCCTACTCTATTCTACTCTACCCTTACCCTACTCTACGCTACTCTACTCTACTCTACTTTACTCTTATCCTACTCTACTCTAATCTACTCTACTCTACCCTACCCTACCCTACTCTACTCTACTCTACCCTACTCTACCCTTCTCTTCTTTACTCTACTCTACTCTACTCTACTCTAACCTACCCTACTCTACTCTACTCTACTCTACTCCTACCCTACTCTACCCTACTCTACTCTACTCTACCCTTCTCTACCCTACCCTACTCTACTCTAATCTACTCTACTCTACCCTACCCTACCCTACTCTACTCTACTCTACTCTACTCTACCCTACCCTACTCTACTCTACTCTACTCTACTCCTACCCTACTCTCCCCTAGTCTACTCTACTCTACCCTACTCTACCCTACCCTACCCTTCTCTACTCTACTCTACTCTACTCTAATCTACTCTACTCTACCCTACCCTACCCTACTCTACTCTACTCTACTCTACCCTACTCTACCCTTCTCTTCTCTACTCTACTCTACTCTACCCTACCCTACTCTACTCTACTCTACTCTACTCCTACCCTACTCTCCCCTAGTCTACTCTACTCTACCCTACTCTACCCTACCCTACCCTACCCTACCCTACTCTACTCTACTCTACCCTTCTCTACTCTACTCTACTCTACTATACTCTACTCTATTCTACCCTACTCTACTCTACTCCTACCCTACTCTACTCTACTCTACCCTACTCTACCTTACTCCTACTCTACTCTACCCTACTCTACCTTACTCCTACTCTACCCTACTCTACTCTACTCTACCCTACTCTACTCTACTCTACCCTACTCTACTTCACTCTAATCTACTCTACTCTATTCTACCTGGTTGTGTTTCCATTACATATTAGTACCACTGTATCCTATCATTTAATATTTATAATGTATAATTCCGGAGCTCCCTCTCCTTTGATAATGTTGTTATGTGAGTCTCAGTCGAAGTGAAGAGTTTTCTTTCTTTCTGAGCTCATGAACTGAAGAGGTGTGTCTAAGGCCCTGTCCACACGAAGTCAAGCTCAGGCCTAAACGCAAAAATACTTTATCAATCCAGTGTATCGTCCATACGAGGCCGGCGTTTTTGGGGGGGTGTAAACGAACATTTTTGAAAGTAGGTCCCCGAGTGGAAAGATTTCAAAACTCCGTATATGCCGCTCCGTGGTTACTGCCTCTCCGCAATGTATCTGAGACGCTTGCGTCATCGCCCCGCCTCTTGTTAAAGCACGCATGCGCCGCACTCAGAAAATAATGACAACAACAATGGCGCCGTACAGTGTTGCTTGTGTCCTGTTGAAGCAAGTGAGCCTACTAACGCTATTATAGCAAAATATCCTTTTATTCTGCGCATGCCCAGTTCCCGTCACGGAAGTTTGGGCTTGATCCCGTCATTGCGTCACAGCGCCACCAACAGGTCTGGCATAGTTTCACAGCGTTTTCAGGCGTATTGACTACATTCATATGGACGCACACATTTACTGAGCTAACTCCGTGTTTACAGAAAAAGTTTCTGAAATTATAAGCGTTTTGTCTTTGTGTGGATATAGCCTAAATCCGCCGGAGTCAAGACATGCCCCGCCCCCCACCCCAGATAGCCCCGCCCCCTCACCCCGCTAACCACGCCCCCCTCTGGTATGACAAACATTCTCTACCTGCTCCAACGAGAACAGAGCTCTCTGTATCACCTAGAGTTACACCATAGAGCACACGGCACAAACGTATTCTATCACTCCTCACTTCTTCCTCACCTCCTCCTCACCTCTGCACCAATCTATTTGTATAGTACATTTTATGAACAGTTTCAAAAGTGCTGCACATAGACACATCCACAGTAAGCTCATACGTCACACACCAAAAACATTTAAAAACATGAAAACAGATAGAAGTAGCTATGAATAAATAACTACTACTACTACTACAACTACTACTACTACTACTACTACTACTGCTGTTAGTGCTACTACTACCACTACTACTATTTCTACTACTGCTGCTGCTGCTGCTACAGTATTCATCGCCTGCTTCTGTTTCCTTCCGCCTCAAACCTGCTCAGAACTTTCCTATCACCTTTGCACGCATTCTTGATTCAGTCACACTTCGCCTCCCCCTTCCCCCCTCCTCCCCCTCCCCTCTCACCCCTCTCCTCCTCTTCGCTCCCTTGCTTTCTGTTTATCCACACTCATTGTCAAATACTCCAGTCCTCCGCTGCCTCAGAATCGCTCTCCCCCTCTCCCCCCTCCCGCCTGCTGTCCCCCTCCTCCCCCCTTCTCTCTCACCTCTCCGCTGCAGTAATGACATGGCTTGAGGTTTGCCCTGTTCCCTGTGTAAAACAATAGACCTCAGCGTGACCCACATATCTGCGGCTGTAGTGAGTGGGATATGAGAGGCTTTTAGACATAACGGGGTGAGGGGGGGGGGACATGGGGGTTGAGGGGGGTGTCACGGAAGTTTCCTGAAGTTTTATAAAGCAGAAAGAACTGTGTATTTTTCCTGATGCATGGTCGGCCACTGGCTTGTTATTGTTGTAGGGCTTTCTTGTTTAAAGTTGTGGTACCTAACTTTCAACAACACAAAAAGGGAATTATACATATCTGCTCTACTCTACTCTACTCTACTCTACTCTACTCTACTCTACCCTACCCTACCCTACCCTACCCTACCCTACTCTACTCTACTCTACTCTAGTCTTCTCTACTCTACTCTACTCTACTCTAGTCTTCTCTACTCTACTCTACTCTACTCTAATCTATTCTAGTCTTCTCTACTCTACTCTACTCTACTCTACTCTACTCTAGTCTAGTCTTCTCTACTCTTCTCTAGTCTTCTCTACTCTACTCTACTCTACTCTAGTCTTCTCTACTCTACTCTACTCTACTCTACTCTAATCTACTCTAGTCTTCTCTACTCTACTCTACTCTACTCTACTCTACTCTAATCTACTCTACTCTACTCTACTCTACTCTACTCTACTCTACTCTAGTCTTCTCTACTCTTCTCTAGTCTTCTCTACTCTACTCTACTCTACTCTAGTCTTCTCTACTCTACTCTACTCTTCTCTACTCTAGTCTTCTCTGCTCTGCTCTACTCTACTCTACTCTACTCTACCCTACCCTACCCTACCCTACCCTACCCTACCCTACCCTACTCTACTCTACTCTACTCTAGTCTTCTCTACTCTACTCTACTCTACTCTACTCTACTCTACTCTACTCTAGTCTTCTCTACTCTACTCTACTCTACTTTACTCTACTCTACTCTAGTCTTCTCTGCTCTGCTCTACTCTACTCTACTCTACTCTACTCTACTCTACTCTAGTCTTCTCTACTCTACTCTACTCTACTCTACTCTTCTCTAGTCTTCTCTACTCTACTCTACTCTACTCTACTCTAGTCTTCTCTACTCTACTCTACTCTACTCTACTCTACTCTACTCTAGTCTTCTCTGCTCTGCTCTACTCTACTCTACTCTACTCTGCTCTACTCTACTCTACTCTACTCTACTCTACTCTACTCTAGTGGTATTGTACTCCCACACCCCAACCACATGATCTCAATGGCAGTGCCGCTCGCTACTTTCCACTCTTCAGAACAAAAACAATGGCGAACTAAGCTGTGTGAGATTGATGATCACGTTCTCAGACTCTCATTAAATGTGTATTCTTGGCGTTTATGTGCTTAGTTTATATGTTTAGTTTATGTGACGGTACAGCAGACTCACTGTTTCATAACTAATTTTAACCGTGATGCTGTGAATAAAGACACACTTCTTCTTGGAAACAGATGATTATTATTACATTGTTTTGTGCACAAACAAGTAAAACAATAAGTGATAAATATCTGAGACCAAACTATTTACAAATGCAGGAGGAATCCAACAAGATGCAGACGCGATAAGCTCCACATGCAGATTTAATCAAAGACACAGGCTTCACATTTTTTGATTATTTGACTTCATTCTGCTTTAACTTGTTTGCACCGAAAGCCTTTCCTAGTTTCCTTGTTTGTGACTTCTTACTCACATGGCGATAAAAGGATTCTGATTCTGATATAAATGTGCGGTGCGATATGCAACCAAAACCTTAGTCTACAGCCAAAAACCACGAGCCCAAACTGTTTTTCCTTCTGCCCCGAAGTGCCTCGTCCATGTTTTACCACAGCTGTTCCGTGCTTCTATCCTAAACGTCATTGCACACGGCCCAATCACAGGGGTCCTTGAGGTCTTGCGGTGATCCTTGCGTTGGTCATGTGACGAGAGCCACCTCATGCGTGAGTTTACTTCCTACTTTAAGTGTAATGGAAGCGTCTTAGCAACCTACCCACGACAAATCAGCATCAGGGGAAGTTCCTGTTGGTGAATTTAGCACCAGCTCAGCCTGGATTGAACCAGGGACTTAAGACCTCTCCCTCCCTTAAGGATCTCTCTCTCTCTGTGTATCTCTCTCTCTCTATCTCATTCTCTATGTGTCTATCTCGATGGTTCTCTCTCTCTCTATCTCATTCTCTGTGTGTCTATCTCGATGGTTCTCTCTCTCTCTATCTCATTCTCTGTGTGTCTATCTCGATGGTTCTCTCTCTCTCTATGTCTCTCTCTCTCTATCTCATTCTCTATGTGTGTATCGCTATGGTTCTCTCTCTCTCTATCTCATTCTCTGTGTGTCTATCTCGATGGTTCTCTCTCTCTATCTCATTCTCTGTGTGTGTATCGCTATGGTTCTCTCCCTTTCTCTATGTCTCTCTTCCGCTTTGTCTTTTCTCTCTCTGTCTCTCTCTATGGTTCTCTCTCTATGGTTCTCTCTCTCCATGTCTCTCTGTCTCGCCCTCAAACAGACCCAAACACTCTCTGACCATACACCTCTCCACACAGAGACGTCATGCTTCCTTTTGTAATACTACTGTACTAATACTTTGTCTTCTACTACTATAGTCCCTATGTCTCTCCCAAACGTTGGATATTGAAGTCCACTACATAAAAGTTGAAGAGTGAGTCATGAAGCTCTCGTCGCCTCTGGTCCCTCTCTCTTTTATTCATTTTGGTTTTGTTCCAGCCGCTGCGAGAGGGTGCAGTGGACCCAATTAAAACCAATGGCTTTATGTGCTCTGTTAGCCTAGCGTAGCCTAGCGTAGCGTAGTGTGTGTGATGTGTTTTTAATGGTTGAGGGCCAGAGACACAGATGTGGAGCGAGTCTGCTGTTAATGGCCAATAACATTCAGGCGCTCAGTGTTTAGTGAGTTTAGATAATTATTCAAAAGCATGTTTCCATTTGTCGCGTGTTTGTTAGGGCGAGGTTTATGTTGCTGAGGTGAAGCCAAAGAGGTTCTGGAACTCTCTCTACGGGAAGTGTTTGATGCAGTTAGTTTAGTTTCCTCTAATGTTTCTCCACAGCTGCTGCTCCCTGCTGCTGTGGCTCTGTTGGACACTCTGATGTATTGGAATGTTTTCTTTAATGTAAGGCCAGCTAAAGTAAGTTAAGCTAGGCTAAGGTGAGCTAAGGTAAGCTGAGGTAAACTAGGCTTTAGTAAGCTAAGGTAATCTAGGCTAAGGTGAGCTAAGGTATTGTATGCTTTATTAATCCCACAAGGTGACATTCAGCCCTAACCATCAGGAGCTGATACGGGAATTTCTGAGTGGAGTTTGCATGTTCTCCCCGTGTCTGCGTAGGTTTCCTCCGGGTGCTCCGGTTTCCCCTACCACTAAAAACATGCACAATAGATCTGAATGTAAATGAGAGAGTGAATGGATGGTGTTGGAGCTGATTGGCCAGTGTGTTCGGCGACTCGCTTCTGTCATCACCGTGTGTGGAGTGATTGGAACAATATCTGACCTCTGAACTTTGTGAAGCGCTTTGGGTGACCTTGGTCTGTAAAATGCGCTATATAAGTAAACATTACTTACTTTACTTACTTACTGATGATGATAGAAGTAGCTGGAGCGACAGCTGGGTATCCTGGTACTGGATGTGGTCCTCCTGGTGGGACATTTCCAGAACACCTCCCCAGGGAGACGTCCAAGAGGCATCCCAAACAGAGGCCTGAGCCACATGGAGGATCAGTGGCTCTACTCTGAGCTCCTCCCGTGGGACTGAGCTCCTCACTCTTTCTCTAAGATAGTCCCACGTATAGTCTTGACTCTGGGACCAGCAGGAGGCCAGTCCCTGTGCTCCTCAGAGTCCCAGCAGGAGGCCAGTCCCTGTGCTCCTCAGAGTCCCAGCAGGAGGCCAGTCCCTGTGTTCCTCAGAGTCCCAGCAGGAGGCCAGTCCCTGTGCTCCTCAGAGTCCCAGCAGGAGGCCAGTCCCTGTGCTCATCAGAGTCCCAGCAGGAGGCCAGTCCCTGTGCTCCTCAGAGTCCCAGCAGGAGGCCAGTCCCTGTGCTCCTCAGAGTCCCAGCAGGAGGCCGGTCCCTGTGCTCCTCAGAGTCCCAGCAGGAGGCCAGTCCCTGTGCTCCTCAGAGTCCCAGCAGGAGGCCGGTCCCTGTGCTCCTCAGAGTCCCAGGAGGCCGGTCTACAACATTAATCTTAATCTTAAGATAAAACTGTTTTGTACACTTGTAAGAAAGAGCCCAGTGAGTCACTATTTGACTCTTTGGGCTGAGAGCTGATTGGCTGAGTAAACGCCGTCTTCTCTTTTCCACTTTTCTGTCTGAAAAAGCAGATCTAAAGCTGTGACAGAGGCCAAACACGATGTGAAACTACAGAACAAACTGTTTTAGATGCAGTGACTGTGGCTTTTCTCACATAGTTCACATTTTAGTGGTTGAAAAGTCTGTTACTCCAGCTCTAAACCTTGTACAGGCGCCATCACTCCAGGCCTCAGAAGTAGGTCTTGCTCAGGTCTAAACCAGGTCACAGCGCCTCCCCTGCACACTCCGCTCTGGCTCCTGATTATAAGAACCTGTCGTGTTTGTGCTTAGCTCAGCGCTGTGTTTTGAGGGGGTGATTTGTATTCTCTGGCCGGCCGTCCCCTCCTCGCTCTCCTTGTTCTGGACAGAGGCTTGTTATCGGAGCGACCTGAATGAAACAGATGCCTGGCCCCAGTCTCCGCGCCTCCGTTAAGTCCTTCCACGCCTTTTCCAAATGTCATGTTTAGTCAGACAGCGTTGGCTAATGGCTCCTGGAGCGGATCCAGCCTTATCCCAGAGTGGGCAACACCTGAGGCCGGCTGAGGTAGGGCCATGTGTGTATAAACCCCGGCCGCTGGACTGGAGAGGGACGTGAGGCAGGTCCAAAACCAGGTCCAAACAAAAGACCAGTATCAGTCTCTACCAGGGACTTTGTTTGGATAGTGTGTTTGTTTGAGTGGAATAAACATTACATACAGTTGGGCTAAAAACTAAAATAGGGCTAAGAATATAATCTAATATGAAAAATATTCGTATTTATGAGGCATTAGACCCAGGACTGAGACTCTAGACCCAAGACTAAGGCTGTAGATTCAGGATTTGTGGCCTATTAAACAGTTGCAGCAGCCGACAAACATAACAAGAACTAATAGAAGTTAAAGGCCATTTTCCAAAATGGGTCCAAACCAGATTTCAGACTCTAATGATGTCTGGCTCCCAGTCGACTGAACCCCACTCCTCCTACATCACACTGGGGCTCCACCTGCAGCTGCAGAGTACCACTGTGGAGAGGACTCAGACCACAGACACTGACATTCATCACTAAAGTAAGTTTTCAAAGAACTGGAGAATTTACAATAAATGAGTCATGACGCAAAAGTATCTGAGTTTTAATGAAAGCTGGGTTAGTTTTTCCAAACTCTCTCCTAAAGGTCAGATCAGATCAATCCATTCTGTCTTCATCTTTTACAAAACAGGTTATCTCTTGTGGCGCCACCTGCAGGCGAAGCATCGCAATATTTAGTTAAATAATAGTTTCACTTCTGTGTTAATGTTCAGACTGTAACAAATATGACGTTTGAGTTGATTCTTATTTTCCTCATATTTGTAGTGACTTTGCATAATATAATATGAGGGACAAGAATCACCCAAATATTTAATTACTCTTCAATTCTCACTTCTTTAGCAATTCCCATTAATTATTGATGTATAGTTGGACGTTATTACTCGTCTTTCCTTTGTGGACTTTCTCTCTCTCTCTTCTCTGACACAGTGAGTCTTTCACAAATGTTTCTCTAAATCTGAGGTCAGAGTAACAATGAAGAGGCTCAGTGTTCCATTGTTCTGGGACTGTCTTCTCACTGTCCTTCAGCTCAAGCACAAGTAGACCAGGACTGAGGCTGTAGACCCAGGACTGAGGCTGTAGACCCAGGACTGAGGCTATAGACCCAGGACTGAGGCTGTAGATCCAGGACTGAGGCTGCTTTAGATCCAGGACTGAGGCTGTAGACCCAGGACTGAGGCTGTAGACCCAGGACTGAGGCTATAGACCCAGGACTGAGGCTGTAGACCCAGGACTGGGGCTGCTTTAGATCCAGGACTGAGGCTGTAGACCCAGGACTGGGGCTGCTTTAGATCCAGGACTGAGGCTGTAGACCCAGGACTGAGGCTATAGACCCAGGACTGAGGCTGTAGACCCAGGACTGGGGCTGCTTTAGATCCAGGACTGAGGCTGTGGATCCAGGACTGAGGCTGCTTTAGACCCTGGACTGAGGCTGTAGACCCTGGACTGAGGCTGTAGACCCAGGACTGAGGCTGTCGATCCTGGACTGAGGCTGTAGACCCAGGACTGAGGCTGTAGATCCAGGACTGAGGCTGCTTTAGACCCAGGACTGAGGCTGTACACCAAGAACTGAGGCTGCTTTAGACCCAGGACTGAGACTCTAGATCCTCTCCACAGATCGGCTCAACAAAGTTATTATAATTTAAAACTGGAAATCACAATTTGACAATTTGACTTCACAAAACGTCGAGTAATCAGTGGAACAAAGCTCGCGCTCATAATCTCGTCTGCAGAATTAGCATCTGAGTGAAGCAGAAATACTCACATTGTTGATATAAATGAAGGTCAGCGGGTTTTAAAGATAACAAGACCCAATGGAGATGAGAGCGTTTGTTTGGACAGAGCTTTCGCAGCAAAAGTAACTGGGAAACAGTGGAGTTTGCATGTTTAGTCTTGTGGGGAAGGACAGAAGAATCTTAAAATTCCTTGAAACACATTCATTCTTGTGGCGACTGAGACCAAGACTGTACTTTGTTATTAATCATATTTGATCAGGAGGAGTTTAAACACAGGCTGTGTCGTCTATACATGTGTTAGTATTTGTTTTCTTTGGCTTGTTTGTATCACTACACATACAGCTGCTTTGGACCTGCTTTGGACCTGCTTTGGACCTGCTTTGGACCTGCCTTAGACCTGCTTTGGACCTGCTTTGGACCTGCTTTGGACCTGCTTTGGACCTGCTTTGGACTTGGACCTGCTTTGGACCTGCTTTGGACCTGGTTTGGACCTGCTTTGGACCTGCTTTAGACCTGCTTTGGACCTGCTTTGGACCTGCTTTAGACCTGCTTTAGACCTGCTTTGGACCTGCTTTGGACCTGCTTTAGACCTGCTTTGGACCTGCTTTAGACCTGCTTTGGACCTGCTTTGGACCTGCTTTGGACCTGCTTTAGACCTGCTTTAGACCTGCTTTGGACCTGCTTTGGACCTGGTTTGGACCTGCTTTGGACCTGCTTTGGACCTGCTTTGGACCTGCTTTGGACCTGCTTTAGACCTGCTTTTGGACCTGCTTTGGACCTGCTTTGGACCTGCTTTGGACCTGCTTTGGACCTGCTTTGGACCTGCTTTGGACCTGCTTTGGACCTGCTTTACTTCTACTTTAGACCAAGACCTGTTTTAAGCCTGCTTTAGTCCTGCTTTTGGTACTGATTTAGTCCTGATTTAGTCCTGCTTTTGTCCTGCTTTACTTCTACTTTAGACCTGCTTTGGACCTGCTTTAGACCTGCTTTGGACCTGCTTTACCACTCTTTAAGTCCTGCTTTAGACCTGCTTCAGTTCTCCTTTAGTCCAGCTTTACTTCTACTTTAGACCTGCCTGTCCTTCTTTCCTGCTGTAGACCTTCTTCAGTCCTGCTTTAGACCTGCTTTAGTCCTGCTTTAGTCCTGCTTTAGTCCTGCTTTAGTCCTGCTTTAGTCCTGCTTTAAGTCCTGCTTTAGTCCTGCTTTAGTCCTTCTGTCCTGCTTTAGTCCTGCTTTAGTCCTGCTTTAGTCCTGCTTTAGTCCTTCTTCAGTCCTGCTTTAGTCCTGCTTTAGTCCTGCTTTAGTCCCTTCTTCACCGCGGGCACGGTGGCTGAGTGGATAGCTCTCTCGCCTCTCAGCAAAGAAGATTTCTGGCTTTGGTCCCCATGTTTACCTCGAGTTGTCCTGCTTTAGTCACCGCTTTAGTCCTGCTTTAGATCCTGCATTCAGTTCTCCTTTAGTCCTGCTTTAGTCCTGCTTTACCTTGCTTTAGACCTGCTTTAGACCTGCCTGCTTTAGCTTTAGACCTGCTTTAGTCCTGCTGCTCCTGCTTTAGACCTGCTTTTGCTTTAGACCTGCTTTAGACCTGCTTTAGACCTGCTTTAGACCTGCTTTTTAGCTTTAGTCCTGCTTTAGACCCCTGCTTTAGACCTGCTTTAGACCTGCTTTAGTCCTGCTGACCTGCTTTAGACCTGCTTTAGTCCTGACCTGCTTTAGACCTGCTTTAGACCTGCTTTAGACCTGCTTTAGACCTGCTTTAGACCTGCTTTAGACCTGCTTTAGACCTGCTTTAGTCCTGCTTTAGTCCTGCTTTAGACCTGCTTTAGACCTCCTTTAGTCCTGCTTTAGTCCTGCTTTAGACCTGCTTTAGACCTCCTTTAGTCCTGCTTTAGACCTCCTTTAGACCTGCTTTAGACCTCCTTTAGACCTGCTTTAGACCTGCTTTGGTCCAGTTTAATTCCTTCTTTAGTCCTGCTTTATTCTCTGGTTTAGTCCCTGCTTTAGTCTCTGCTTTAGTCCCTGCTTTAGTCCCTGCTTTAGTCTCTGCTTTAGTCCCTGCTTTAGTCTCTGCTTTAGTCCCTGCTTTTGTCTGAACCAGGACTTATGCTCCTTGTAAATGGAATACTCAGCCCATAACAAATACGACAATCCTTTTGCATCGGCACAGTGCAGGGCCATACATGCAGCTGTCTTTCTCCAAGTTTTTTCTCCCATATCTCTCCCTGATTCCTGACACAGAGATGAGAAGAGAGGAAGGAAGAGTGGAGGAAAACCCAGACAGGGATGAGTTGTAGAGGAGACAGAGCAGAGCTAAGCAGGAGCAGAGCCGGCAGAACAGGAGCAACACCAGCAGACGAGAGCACAGACAGAGAAAGGTGTCACCTGGATCCTTTGTGCAGCTGTGATTCCTCAGAGCGGCTCCAACAAAGGCAGGAACATGTGCGGAATGAAAGATTAATTGGACTCTGTTAGCTCCTGATGGTCACCTGCAGCAGGAGGCAGCGATAAGAAAAGACCAGAAGAATCCTCAGAAAACCGGGCTTTCTAAAAGTGTGTGGGCTCGCCTATGTGTAGATCTGACTTGTAAGTAATCTGTGCGGAGATTCCATTCTTTTGGAGATACCGGAGCGAGCTAGGACAGAATTGTGATATTTCTGACTGACTTTGTAGCAATTTTTGACACATTGTTGGGTTTTGTTTATGAGTGAATCATTGGAAAAACATATGACATCAACATGAGCTCAGACTAGAGCAGTGTTCCCCAACCTTTCTGAGTTTTCATTGACAAACAATATCTTTCTTCACGTATCCACAGTTATTCAATGGGAATTTTATATGTAAGCACCATAGGTTTGTTTTTCATTTGAGTGGGATATGACCGTGGCTCTTATTGTTTACTGCAAAATGTTAAAATTGTTAAAGCATTTTCTTATTGTTGAAATTAGAAATAGAACATTGTATAGGTCAGTTGTATTAGTTTTATGAATTCCCAGGTCTAACACAATGCAGTACTCGTATCGGTATTCGGTATCGGTGCATCCGGAGAAGTTTAATAACCTCCTCGTTTCTCCGTCTCTCTGTTTGCAGCTGGTTGTCTCTGCAGCGATTCAATCTTTGTTTTTCTGAAGGATGTAGTCTCAGCTCCAGTCTGGAGCCACATTCTGGCCAAAACAGGACTAAAGCAGGTTTAAAGCAGATCTAGAGCTGGACTGAAGCAGGTCTAAAGCTGGACTGAAGCAGGTCTGAAGCAGGTCTAAAGCTGGTCTAAAGCTGGACTGAAGCAGGTCTGAAGCAGGTCTAAACCTGGTCTGAAGCTGGACTGAAGCAGGTCTGAAGCAGGTCTAAAGCTGGTCTAAAGCTGGACTGAAGCAGGTCTGAAGCAGGTCTAAACCTGGTCTGAAGCTGGACTGAAGCAGGTCTGAAGCAGGTCTAAAGCAGGTCTAAAGCTGGACTGAAGCAGGTCTGAAACGGGTCTGAAACAGGTCTGAAGCTGGACTAAAGCTGGACTGAAGCAGGTCTAAAGCAGGTCTAAAGCAGGTCTAAAGCAGGTCTAAAGCTGGACTGAAGCTGGTCTAAAGCAGAACAAAAGTAGAGTCTAAAGCAGCTTTGACTCTTTATAATTGGCCAATAAATTTGACAATCTTGGAGTCTTACCTTGTTTTCTGGATCCCGAAGAAAGAGCCAACCCACACAGAGAGAACATGCAAACTCCACTTTTCTGTTGGGCGATGGCGCAGAGTGCTAATGCTAACGCTACCATTATTTCTAGTCTAACACTTATACTTTTACAGACCAATAGACTACACAGCCTTGGTTAAATGCCTGAACTCCCGGTCGCCGCTCTTTTGTGATTTATGGCAGAATAAAGTCTATAAAAGGAACTAAATGTGTCTCTATGACGGAGCCAGAGCTGTCGTTCTCAGAGAGTATGAATCCAAAAGTACGTTTCAATGTTCTTACTGTGTGCTCTCATCAGGACCAGAACACTGAGGGATTAACCTGAAGGTGATTCGCTAAATGAGACTTTAATTAAGTTTTAGCTCAGACTTGGACTTGAAGAAATCCAGGACCTTTCAGCTTCAGATGTCGTGTTTTTCATTTTATCCAGGATGAGTTTTGATTCATAAATTCTCGCCCAAATACAGTAACCTCAATCTTAAAGCTAGGATTCCTGATTTCTCTACATTCTAGCCAGGCATATCCATGGCCTTCTTTCTACAGCTGCCTCAGAGGACCCTCACTACCCACAATTCTCAAACTACAACAACCTGACGGCCCCCATTCGAACCAATAACATTCTGACAAATTCCCTAAACACCAACTTTTCTCTAGTTTGTTTTCTCCGGAACTTTTCTGTCAGATATTTACACATTTTATTTTTTAAACTTAACTCACTTTGCTTTTTGTGCTAAAACTGGTAACGCTATAGCAACGGTTAGTTCAAAGGCTAACGCTAAATGCTAACCGCTAACAGTAAACAGTGATTAAGATGAAGAGATCCTTTGTTCGTCCCACAGTGGGGAAATTTCAGTGTTGCATCACACGTTTCACACAGTAGGAATGAGCGGCACAAGATAAATTAATAATAACTCTTTACTAAAATCAAATAAAATAGAATCTCTTGGGCGGCACGGTGGCTGAGTGGATAGCACTCTCGCCTCTCAGCAAGAAGGTCCTGGGTTCGAATCCCGGCCGGACCAGGGCCTTTCTGAGTGGAGTTTGCATGTTCTCCCTGTGTCTGCGTAGGTTTCCTCCGGGTACTCCGGTTTCCCCTACCACTAAAAATATGTACAATAGTTCTGGCATGCGCCTCCTGTTCGGCGACCCCGCTCCCATCTCTGTGTGGAGTGAGAGACAAGTGCCCAAAAAATAAAAATTGTAAACCGCTTTGTGACTCTGGTCTGTGAAAGGCGGTATATAAATAAAGCTTACTTACTTACTTACTTACTTCTTTCATTAGCATAATAAGGAAATACATCTAAAATCTCCAACTTTAGCAGAATTAAGAACAAAGACATAATGGTAAAGGAGGATTTTAGGAGGATTTTTAGGAAAATTCTCCACTTCTGGTCTTATTTGTCGAGCACGTATCACCAGAATGATTGACAATTTAGGGGGACCAATAGTCTTGATGATCCACCCAGAAGTAGAAAATCCTCCTATCAGAATCAGAATCATTTTTATTGCCACGGAAGTAACAGGAAGTCACAGACTTGGAAATTGCTTTGGCTCAGTGCAACAGTCAGAAAGAGATAATAAAAATAAAGAAAAAAAAACACTTCTAAGGAATACATTTAAATTTAAAATAGAGTTACAGTTACTATTTACAATATCCAAGTGCACATGGTGCACACAATGTAAGGTGACAGCAGTACAGTGAAGTAAAGTGACGTATGATGGGCAGTAAAGTGACTTTATAAAGGGCGGGGACAGGTTAAGAAGTGTTCAAGAGTCCAACAGCAGAGGGGAAGAAACTGTTCTTGTGGCGGGAGGTTCTAGTCCTGATGGACCGCAGCCTCCTGCCTGAGGGGAGTGGTTGGAATAGTCCATGTGCAGGTGAGAGGGGAGTGGTTGGAATAGTCCATGTGCAGGTGAGAGGGGAGTGGTTGGAATAGTCCATGTGCAGGTGAGAGGGGAGTGGTTGGAATAGTCCATGTGCAGGGTGAGAGGGGAGTGGTTGGAATAGTCCATGTGCAGGTGAGAGGGGAGTGGTTGGAATAGTCCATGTGCAGGTGAGAGGAGTCGGCTGTGAAACCTTAAGTACAAAAACCCTGACTTTAGCAAAACAAGAAGCAAGTATAAAATGCTGTTTATTCTTGTGTAAGTAATATATAGTTTTATTATACGGCTCCTCACAGCAGCAGGAGAACGCTCCATTGATTTGAATGTAATTTCAAAACGTTCTACCGGTCATTATTTTCTATAACGGACCTGTAGAACAATAATGACCGCTGCCCATGGCAACGCACTCTCTGCTTGTCTTTCAAATGCGTGGATAACTCCGCAAGTAGTTCCGGCCACTCCTGAGCTAGCCACACTCAATCAACACACTTAAATGTTAATCGGAGAATACTTATACATTCTTCACACACGTGCACGGACAGTTTCAGAATTTTCTGGTCTTGTCTTCATGACAAAAATACTATTTCTCTGCGTCAAAAAGCGATCGTGAAAAACCCGGAAGTAGTTCTGGCCGCTCAATAAACGCAAATGCCAATCAATCAACGCAATGAAATGTTTATCGGAGAGTGAATTATACATATCCAGTCTTAATACAAGTGCACGGAAGTTTTCAGAATTTTCCGTTTACGTTTTCATGACAAAAACACGGATGTAATGCGAGAAAAGGCGATCCCGAAAAACCCGGAAGTAGATACCGGCACATTTTAAGATACCGGCACATTTTCGGACACATTTGCAGAGGATCGAATTATGGATTTAGGTTAGGTTTATGTTTGGGTCACTCACCGCTGATGTTCAGAATTCTTTGTTCAGTTTTCATGCAGTTCCAGAGAGTTCTAGTTTGGAAGTTGCTAGCCTGTAGCTCACCGCACACCGAAACGCAGCGCCTCGCGGCGCGTCATTTGACGCGCGTTCATGACATGTGTCAAATTACACCGGAACGCCTTGGCTAGCGTCCTTTTCCAGCTGATATAGCCAATATAGCCAATAAAAATAGCTACAATTACCTATTGTTAGCTTACCTGTACATTCAATTTCAAGTGAAATTGCTCTCCAGGCAATTTCCTTTCGCACGATATCCTTATAAAAAGGATTCTGTGGGTTAAATAGCTCTGGGTAACGCTGTACTTGGGTTATCAAGCTTTCCTCGTCCATTGTGACCGGTTTACTTGAGCAATAGCGCCGACAAGTGTGTAAATTTGAGACCGCGCTCACAGCTACGTGATAAGAAGCGCAGAAGAAGAAAACTACGGGTGCTTGGAGGGACAGTTTCAGCCGCGGCGCCGCGTCTGGATTCAACAAAACTGAATCGTGGCGCCCGGTCCAGCGTCGCCGCGCGTCACTGCAACCTTGGTGTGCGTTCTCTCATAGAAAATAAAGGAGGCGGCTCTTTTGCCGCGCGTCAAGGCGTTTCGGTGTGCGTTGGGCTTAACTGTTGCCCGCGGTTGCCGAGCAACGGGAAAACTTTTTGGGACTACTTTATTTGTTGTCATTAAATAAACTTTTGGCATTCATAAAAGTGATCTGAAGTTTATTTTGTGTGTTAAGTTGGTACAAAGCAGTATAATAAGCGGGATAATGTATAGCCTACAGGTCCTTCAGGGCGGAAGCAGACCCCTCGGGGTCCGCTTCGCCCTGTCGGTACTTATTTTCCGATAATGACCTGCATGCTATACATTATCCCTTACGTATGTTTACATCTGTACATGTTTGCAGCACGAGGGAACAGTGACACATGTGGTTCTATATCAGTCATTATCAAAGTTATTAATGTGTTGCTATGGTGACGGGCACTTGAGTTTTGTTGGTGGAAAAACAAACGGACTCTGAAAAACCAGGACCACTCCAGGACCACTCCAGGACCAGTCTAGGACTAGACCAGACTCAGCCCAGATAAAGGCTCTCAGCTCTTCATCATATGGTTTTAAACATTTGACATTTTTACATATGAAAGTGTATATGATTAAAGATGGCGTATGAATGTATCGATGTATCACAATCCTTAAAACTAGTTTCTGGGCTGCAGTCCGGCTCTGTCTCTGTCTGTGTCTGAATGTTTGATCACAGCCCAAGTCTGCGGCAGTCTTCCCTCTCAGAGCCCACGACCTGGCCCCAGACCCAACCCCTCTGCACACCAGAGACCGGATCACAGCCGTCTCCAAGGTTACGCTCCGGTCTTCACCTCGGTCCTGTCAGATGTGAAAGCAGAGATGATGAGGAGGATGAGATGATAAAGACTTTCAGCTCTTCATCAGAGGCTTTAGGTTCTTGACATTTTTATATAGTAAAGTCTTATTAAAGCTGGGGTACCTTTAATGCATGTCACAGTTATTAGACCTGCTCCGTTCCACATCAAACAGACCTTAGTTTGTTTATGAGTTAGCATCAGGATGAAGGTGTGGCTAACCACACCCATAGGTTATAAATCTCCAACGGCGCGATCTGAGATTTCATTCCCCTGAAAAAGTCCTTTAGATGAAGGACGAAACATCGGGAAAACCTGCTAAGTACAGATGATGGGTGAGAAACCTTCCTTTGCTTTCAGGTTATAGAAGATAACGATGGTGATTTTATTTTATGTTTAAAGTTTAGGGTTTTCTGTAGTTAACATTATTCTGTGTGCTCCTCATTCTACTGTTTGTAACTGGTGATACAACACTGACATTTCCCCACCGTGAGACCAATACCAGATCTCTGCATCTGATAATCTGGAGATGGAACCTTTAACATACAGTACAGACCAAAAGTTTGGACACACCTTCTCATTCAAAGAGTTTTTTTATTTTCATGATTATGAAAGTTGTACATTCACACTGAAGGCATCAAAACTATGAATGAACTCATGTGGAATTATGTACTTACTCAAAAAAGTATGAAACAACTGAAAATATGTGTTATATTCTGGTTCTTCAAAGTAGCACCTTTTTCTCTGATACTGCTTCACTCTTGGAGACTTTTCGCTAATGTATTCCAATGTGGTTTTTTTACTGCAAATGGCAAATAAACTGAATCTGATCTGAATCTTGGCTTTCTCTGGATGAGCTTCAACAGGACCTGAAATGGTCTCCAACAGTCTTAGCACTTGTTGGCCCCTTCACTCTGTGGTCCAGCCCCAAAACCATCTCGACTGGGTTCAGGTCCGGTGACTGTGGAGGTCATGTGGCCCAGCACCATCTCTCTCCTTACACAGCCTGGTGTGGGTCTACAGCAATAGTCATGGAAAGAAACTCATTGAATCAGAAAGTGTGTCCAAACTTTTGGTCCGTGCTGTTCGTGTGTCCTTTAACATGTGACTGAGTCTGAGTCGCCAGATTTTCAAAGTTTCTTCTGCTTTCAATCACGTCAGGGGAACTTTGCTGATAAACAGACAGCCACCCCGTCTCCCCCTCTCCCCCCTCTCCCCCCTCCACAGCGCTCCTCTCCACATCTGTGAGACTGCTACCTGACGGGTCCCATTTGTCAGACCTCCCCTCTCTCCCCCTCTCTCCCCCTCCTCCCCCTCATGGTGGACCTGTGCCACCTGATCCCAGCCTCCTGTAGCCTCAGACAGTGACAGTGTTAGAGCTGGAGCAGAGCTGTCAGGGCTGGTTCTGGTCCTGGTTCTGGTCCTGGTCCTAGTCTACTCTTTGGGCTGAAAGCTGATTGTCTGAAAAATCTGATCTAAAGATACACGTGAAAACTAGAGATAGAAACTTTCTTGTCTCTCTGCTTTCTCTCGTGTCTCTCTGGTCTCTCTCTCTTCTCTTTTTCTCTAGTCTCTCTCTCTTCTCTTTCTCTCTGGTCTCTCTTCCTCTTCTGTCTCTCTAGTCTCTCTCTGGTCTCTCTCTCTCTTCTGTCTCTAGTCTCTCTCTGGTCCCTCTGGTCCCTTTCTGCTCTCTCTCTCTCTCTTTCTCTCTGCTCTCTCTGGTCTCTCTCTGCTCTCGCGCTATCTTTCTCTCTCTGGTATCTTTCTGCTCCCTCTTTTCTCTCTCTCTCTCTCTCTCTTGTTCTCTTTCTGGTCTCCTTCTGATCTCACTCTCTTTCTCTCTCTGGTCTCTCTGGTCTCTCTCTCTCTGGTCTCTCTCTCTCTCTGGTCTCTCTCTCTCTCTCTGCTTTCTCCTTTAAATGCTTATTGAATGAGCCGGCGATGGCTTTACGACACATTCCCGAGTCTTGCATCAGGACTAAATGCTTTTGACTTTGAGGCAGACCTCTTGTCTTCACTCGTGGGACTCTGCTGCAGCTGTTGCGTCTAAACTCTTCTTTTTGTTTAGCGACTCTCCTCGACTCGTCCAAGGACACGTCTCCCATTCTCCGTCATAAAGATTCCCACTGTGCTCTAATGTACAGCAGCCAGAAGGCCCCTGCAAAGCTCACTCAGAGCCGACGCTGCCCCCGAGCTCTTCTGAGGAGGCGGCTGAATGCAAATGCTTCTCAAATCACCTCCATATTCTCTCATTCATCCGTGCATACTCTGCTCCTCATATCTATTCACCGGTTCTATCGCGCTGGAGTTTTCCATTGGATTCCTCTCGTCGTTCGCCGGAGACTGCTCTGATTTTGACCTGAGATATTATAATAGAAATGAGAAAATAAGTCAGAGAATGACTGTGGAAATGCATTGATATAGCAGGTTATTAAAATCTGTCAATCTGGCATCTGTCTGATTTCTCTCTCTCTCTCTCTCTGTGGTCTCTTTCTTTTCCCTGGTTTCTCTTTCTTTTGCCTGGTCTCTCTCTCTGTGGTCTCTTTTTCTTTTCCCTCTCTGGTCTTTCTCTGGTCTCTCTCTTGTCCCTCTCGGGCCTGTCTCTAGTCTCTATCTGGTCTCTCTCTGGTTTCTCCATCTGGTCATTCTCTGGTGTCTCTCTGGTCTCTCTCTGACCTTTCTTTCTGACCTTTTTCTCTGGTCTCTCTGTGGTCTCTCTCTGGTCTCTCTGTGGTCTCTCTCTGGTTTCTCTCTGGTCTCTCTCTCTGGCATCTCTCTCTGGTTTCTCTCTGACCTTTTTCTCTGATCTCTCTCTCTGGCCTCTCTCTCTGGTTTCTCTCTGGTCTCTCTCTCTGGTTTCTCTCTGGCCTCTCTCTCTGGTTTCTCTCTGGTCTCTCTCTCTGGTTTCTCTCTGGCCTCTCTCTCTGGTCTCTCTCTCTGGCCTCTCTCTCTGGTTTCTCTCTGGTCTCTCTCTCTGGTTTCTCTCTGGCCTCTCTCTCTGGTTTCTCTCTGGTCTCTCTCTCTGGTCTCTCTCTCTGGTTTCTCTCTGACCTTTCTCTCTGGTCTCTCTCTCTGGCCTCTCTCTCTGGTCTCTCTCATAGTCTCTCTCTGCTTTAAATGGTTATTAAATTAGCTGACAAAAAATGATATTACCGGTTATTAAAATCTGTCAATCTGCCCTAAACCCATTCATTCCATAGCTTCCAGTCAGTCTGAGTTTTATCTCCACGAGATATGGACACATTCTCTACATTTTCCTTTTGTCGTTTCAAGCGATTGAATTTTCGGAGACTCGACGAAAATGGTCTATTCATGAGTTTCAGCTTAGAGATGCGTACGGGCCGTTTGAGGACTTCCCCATTCAAAAGATACTGCTTTAATGTGTCTTTATATGTAGGAAAGACCAGGACGAGACCATTTAGGTATATTTGGATTCATGGTTGAGTTGAGAACCAGAGAGAGATCACCTCAGAACTGCTGCTGTTTGAATATTGTCCAGTTATTTTTGCTGTTTTGGTTGAAACTCTTTGAACCAAACACGCACTGTCTCTCTCTTTGGTTTCTCTCTCTGGTTTCTCTCTCTGGTCTCTCTCTCTTTGGTCTCTCTCTAGTCTCTCTCTGAACTAATAATTATTAAATTGATATGTAAGGGATAATGTATAGAGTTGCCCTGTCTGTACTTGCTCGATAATGACCTGCCTTCTATACGTAATCCTGCTTATTACACGGCTTTGTACCAACTGAACACACTAAATAAACTTCAGTCCAGTTATTTGAATGGCAAAAGGTTTATTTAATGACTGCAAATAGTATAGTTCCCAAATGTTTTGCCGTGCCGTGGATAGACAAGTAACAGTTAGGCCAGCCACTTCAAGACTAGAACTCTCTGGAACTACATGAAAACTCAACAATGATCAGTAGTGAGTTCACTTCTTTGATCGTTTTTTGTTGCATTATAACCGTGTTTTTGTCATGAAAACATGAACAGATACTTCTGAAAACCTTTGTGCACGTGTTTTAAGAAAGTATATGTATAATGTATTCTCCGATGAACATTTAAATATGTTGATTGAGTCTTGCTTGTCAAGAGCTGTCTGGATTCTTTGGGTTATAAACTTGTTGGTGGTGATGTCTCCCGCCTACTCTGCCATCCTCCTCTGGTTCCTTCCTCCTCTGGTTGCTTCCTCCTCTGGTTGCTTCCTCCTCTGGTTCCTTCCTCCTCTGGTTCCTTCCTCCTCTGGTTCCTTCCTCCTCTGGTTGCTTTCTCATCTGGTTGCTTCCTCATCTGGTTGCTTCCTCATCTGGTTGCTTCCTCATCTGGTTGCTTCCTCATCTGGTTGCTTCCTCATCTGGTTGCTTCCTACTCTTGTTCCTTCCTCCTTTGGTTCCTTCCTCCTCTGGTTCCTTCCTCCTCTGGTTGCTTCCTCATCTGGTTGCTTCCTCATCTGGTTGCTTCCTCATCTGGTTGCTTCCTCATCTGGTTGCTTCCTACTCTTGTTCCTTCCTACTCTTGTTCCTTCTTCCTTTGGTTCCTTCCTCCTCTGGTTCCTTCCTCCTCTGGTTGCTTCCTCATCTGGTTGCTTCCTCATCTGGTTGCTTCCTACTCTTGTTCCTTCCTACTCTTGTTCCTTCCTCCTCTGGTTCCTTCTGCCTCTGGTTCCTTCCTCCGCTGGTTGCTTCCTCATCTGGTTGCTTCCTCCTCTGGTTGCTTCCTCCTCTGGTTGCTTCCTCCTCTGGTTGCTTCCTCATCTGGTTGCTTCCTCCTCTGGTTGCTTCCTCCTCTGGTTGCTTCCTCATCTGGTTGCTTCCTACTCTTGTTCCTTCATCCTCTGGTTCCTTCCTCATCTGGATCGCCGGCTCAGATTGAGACTGGTCCGGATTAAATGCTGCTTCTCTGGCTCTGGTCCACGGTCTGGTTTGTGTTTCTCATTGTCGCCGTGGCACCTGTCCCATTATTTCCTGGTCTTCGTTCCTTTGTCTGTCGTCCTCTGCGGGATCTGGCTCTGGATTGATAAGCCGCCGCCGCCGCTGCCGCCGCCGCTGACAATGCTTGGCTCGTGGCGAGGATTGGTGAGATGGCGAGAGGTTGTTTATCTACCTTTCGGACTTCCAGATGGTGCACAGCAGAGACTCGCTCCATTGTTCAATCAACTTTGGTTCTCTGCATGTCCTTCTGTCAGAGAGAGAGAGAGACCAGAGAGAGACCAGAGAGAGACCAGAGAGAGACCAGAGAGACAGACCAGAGAGACAAACCAGAGAGAGAGACCAGAGAGTGAGAGAGAGACCAGCGCAAGAGAGAGAGAGAGAGAGAGGGAGAGACCAGCGCGAGAGAGAGAGAGAGAGAGACCAGCGAGAGAGAGAGCGAGACCAGCGAAAGACCAGAGAGAGACCAGAGAGAGACCAGAGAGACAGACCAGAGAGACAGACCAGAGAGAGAGACCAGCGCGAGAGAGAGAGAGAGAGAGAGAGAGAGACCAGCGCGAGAGAGAGAGACCAGTGAGAGAGAGACCAGAGAGAGAGAGACCAGAGAGAGACCAGAGAGAGACCAGAGAGAGAGAGAGACCAGCGCGAAAGAGAGAGAGAGAGAGAGAGAGAGACCAGCAAAAGAGAGAGAGAGAGAGAGACCAGCGAGAGAGAGAGAGAGAGAGCGAGACCAGCGAGAGAGAGAGACCAGAGAGAGAGAGAGAGACCAGAGAGAGAGAGACCAGAGAGAGGGACCAGAGAGGGACCAGAAAGAGAGAGAGAGAGAGACCAGAGAGAGAGAGAGAGAGAGAGACCAGACAGAGGGACCAGAGAGAGAGTGAGAGAGACCAGAGAGAGACCAGAGAGGGACCATAGAGAGAGAGATGAGAGAGAGAGACCTGAGAGAGAGACCAGAGAGAGAGACCAGAGAGAGAGATCAGAGAGAGAGACCAGAGAGAGAGATCAGAGAGAGAGACCAGAGAGAGAGATCAGTGACCCGTCCCTCTCTGGTCCCTCTCTGGTCCCTCTGCTCCCCCTGGTCCCTCTCTGGTCCCTCCCTGGTCCCTCTACCAGAGACACAGACAAGAGATAAGAGCTCGGGTGGTTCTTTCTGACACATGGTCATTATCGTCTGCGGCACCAGTCTGACGTCCATCTTCCTCACGCCGCTGAGACCAGGCTTTTCTGATTCACTGACCCAGAAAAACACACGGAGGGAAGTGTCAAGTGTTTGAATGTGTTTGTGTCCAAATCCGACGCTCGTCTCGAGGGGACAATCACACGGAGCGGGATGATTGCAAATGGATCGGACTGAGGAGAAAGACATTCACCGCTGAAACTGTGACGAGTGACGGACATCGACGGGAGCTCACATTGAACATGACGTTTACCATTTCTCCAATCAACACAAACGACCATTACGAACCAATTACAAGCGATATGGTTCTCTTCAATAGTATATGTCTATTTTCTACCCCTTAATCCATTTCTGGGTCAGGGGGGTGGCCAGAGGTGTCACTACTATTGCCACTGTTTCTTCATTGCCACTTTTATTACCCTGAATAGACTATATTTTTTGCCTTTCACATGTTTGCACACTTCTGCCTACTGCACAGTCTGAGTGATCCTGTCTGTGCCAAAGTGACATGTCCATATCTCCAGTGTGCGATCAATAAAGTCTTTATCTTTTCTTATAAAGTTTTGGATTCTCCAAAAATCTGAGAATCGAACGGTTGCAATGAAAACAAACTCTTAGGAGCCATTGGTCCAAAGGGGACGGATGACCACTGTCCAGGCCCCATCAGAAATGTCTTTTATTAGCACTGTTTCCACCAGCCCTACCCTACTCTACTCTACCCTACCCTACCCTACCCTACCCTACCCTACCCTACCCTACCCTACCCTACCCTGCCCTGCCCTGCCCTGCCCTGCTCTACTCTACTCTACTCTGCTCTGCTCTGCTCTGCTCTGCTCTGCCCTGCCCTACCCTACCCTACCCTACCCTACCCTACCCTACTCTACTCTACTCTACTCTACTCTACTCTACTCTACTCTACTCTACTCTACTCTACTCTACTCTACTCTACTCTACTCTACTCTACTCTACACTACATTAACTCACCTCTTTCTTTTGCTTTGGAGACGACAGAGACACTACACATTCCACCAGGGTATGTTAGTTCTGCTTTAGACTTGCTTTAGTCTTGCTTTAGACCTGCTTTAGACCTGCTTTAGACCTGCTTTAGACCTGCTTTAGACCTGCTTTAGTCCTGCTTTAGACCTGCTTTAGACCTGCTTCAGTCCTGCTTTAGTCCTGCTTTAGACCTGCTAGAGACCTGCTTTAGACCTGCTTTAGACCTGCTTTAGTCCTGCTTTAGACCTGCTTCAGTCCTGCTTTAGTCCTGCTTTAGACCTGCTAGAGACCTGCTTTAGACCTGCTTTAGACCTGCTTTAGACCTGCTTCAGACCTGCTAGAGACCGGCTTTAGTCCTGCTTTAGTCCTGCTTTAGTCCTATGTACAAAATATTGTACAATTGAGGCAACATACAGTGTCACTCGTTCTTCTGCTTCAGAGACAGACTCACATTCGTTAGTTCACACCTAGCCTGGTCGTACCACACCATAGTGCAAATTACATTTCATACTAAGGTCTGGAGGCGCTGCATTGAGCTCAGTTTACAGATAGGAGGGGTTTACTCCTTTTACAGATTGAAACGATTGGATCTGAGTTTACTGTGACGTATGTAATGCGCCCGAGTCTGTTGTTAGCATTTAGCCTTTAGCCTAGCTTTAGCCATCTCCTCTGCTGCTAACGGAGCCCGTGGGGAGTCGCGCCACAATCTTGACCAGCGATTACATTTGCTAAACATTCCTCTCGCTCCAGCTTCAGTTTCTTGATAGAACCAGACCGGATTACTTTACCATCACATTTTTCGCCAAACTACAACCTTCCCGTTCGACGCAAACTCTTGACGTCAGCCACAACTAACAACACGGGGCGGCACGGTGGCTGAGTGGATAGCACTCTCGCCTCTCAGCAAGAAGGTCCTGGTTCGAATCCCGGCCGGACCAGGGCCTTTCTGAGTGGAGTTTGTATGTTCTCCCCGTGTCTGCGTAGGTTTCCTCCGGGTACTCCGGTTTCCCCTTCCACTAAAAATATGTACAATAGGTCTGGCATGCGCCTCCTGTTCGGCGACCCCGCTCCATCTCTGTGTGGAGTGAGAGACAAGTGCCCAAAAAATAACAAGTGTAAACCGCTTTGTGACTCTGGTCTGTGAAAGGCGGTATATAAATAAAGCTTACTTACTTACTTACTTACAACACCCGCCTCCCGCGCTCTCTGATTGGTCGGTCGAAATTCAAGCGATTGTAATCGCTGACACAGGGACCAGTTTCACTCTGCATCTTTAACAAAGGCCATTATCACCTCAGGGCACTCCCTGAGCTCTGCTGCCTCCAGGGCCCAAGTGAAGGCTCTCTCTCCTCTGTCTCCCTCTCTCCTCTCTCTCCCTCTCTCCTCTCTCCTCTCTCTCCTTTCTCTCTTTTCTCTCTCTCTCTCTCCCCTTTCTCTCCTCTCTCTTCACTCTCTCCTCTCCCTCTTCTCTCTCCTCTGACTCCTCTCTCTCTTCTCTCTACTCTCTCTCTCCATCATCTCTCTCCTCTCTTTCACCTCTGTCTCCTCTTTCTCTCCTCTCTCTCTCTTCTCTCTACTCTCTCTCTCTATCCTCTCTCTCCTCTCTCTCCTCTCTTTCACCTCTCTCTTCTCTGTCTCCTCTTTCTCTCCTCTCTCCTCTCTCTCTTCTCTCTACTCTCTCTCTCTCTATCCTCTCTCCTCTCTCTCTCTTCTCTCTACTCTCTCTCTCTATCCCCTCTCTCATCTCTCTCCTCTCTTTCACCCCTCTCTCCTCTGTCTCCAAACCCATGTATATGTAAATGATGGAATATAGGGTGAGTGAGTGTCAGTCTATAGTTTGGCTTCACAAACCGATGACCTCCACTGGGAACCAGCAGCAGATGATGAATGAACACATACATATTCAGGGTCCAGGATGTGGAAGGAGTGAATATTAAAAAACATTGCCTCTAATGTTCCATTGTCTGAAAGCTCTGAGATGGAGATGTCGAGGAGAACTTTAACTTATGCATGATGATTCCAGAATTGTCTATGTTATTAGTTGGGATAGTATAGTTATTCCATATGAATGTGTGTTTACATCATGCTGTAACCTTGGAAGAAGCCGGGGTTGGTCTTATTAAAAATGTATTCTCTGTTGCATACGCATAAGAGCCCTGTCAGTCACTGTTTGACACTTTAGGCTGAGAGCTGATTGGCTGAGGGAGGGCGGTCCTGCTTTGCACCTGCCATAGACCTACTTTAGTCCTGCTTTAGTACTGCTTTGGTCCTGCTTTAGTCTCTGCTTTAGTCCTGCTTTAGTCCTGCTTTAGACCTGCTTTAGTCCTGCTTTAGTCCTGCTTTAGTCCTGCTTTAGACCTGCTTTAGACCTGCTATAGTCCTGCTTTAGACCTGCTTTAGACCTGCTTTAGTCCTGCTTTAGACCTGCTTTAGTCCTGCTTTAGTCCTGCTTTAGACCTGCTTTAGTCCTGCTTTAGACCTGCTTTAGTCCTGCTTTAGACCTGCTTTAGACCTACTTTAGTCCTGCTTTAGTCCTGCTTTAGACCTGCTTTAGACTTGCTTTAGACCTGCTTTAGTCCTGCTTTAGACCTGCTTTAGACCTGCAGTAGACCTGCTTTAGACCTGCTTTAGTCCTGCTTTAGACCTGCTTTAAGACTTGCTTTAGGCCTGCTTTAGACCTGCTTTAGTCCTGCTTTAGACCTGCTATAGGTCCTGCTTTAGACCTGCTATAGTCCTGCTTTAGACCTGCTATAGTCCTGCTTTAGACCTGCTATAGTCCTGCTTTGGACCTGCTTTAGACCTGCTTTAGACCTGCTTTAGTCCTGCTTTAGTCCTGCTTTAGTCCAGCTTTAGACCTGCTTTAGACCTGCTTTAGACCTGCTTTAGAGCTGCTTTAGAGCTGCTGGGAGAAATACCCTCTCAACCTTCTCTCAGTAAGAAGGTCCTTAATTCCGTGGTCACTCTGACACAGAATTAAAGAGTTGTATAAATACTACGTGAGGAGGTGAGGCCTGATGCATATTTTTATATTGATTATTTTTAATTAAAACCAAGTAAAGCTCTTATTTTGATTCATTAACAGTGACCAGGACCTTTCACCAGAGCAGATCCACAGTTTGAGTCGATGCAGAGGCTTCCAGCTCCAAACACTCGGGTCTGCATCGGCTTGATCTGAATATGTTTAATCACATGGCACAGCTCTCCCTCAGGTCTCTGTCCTGAAGTCCTCTCACATTAGTCTAGGTCTCAGGTCTCTGTCCTGAAGTCCTCTCACATTAGTCCTGGTCTCAGGTCTCTGTCCTGAAGTCCTCTCACATTAGTCCTGGTCTCAGGTCTCTGTCCTGAAGTCCTCTCACATTAGTCCAGGTCTCAGGTCTCTGTCCTGAAGTCCTCTCACATTAGTCCAGGTCTCAGGTCTCTGTCCTGAAGTCCTCTCACATTAGTCCAGGTCTCAGGTCTCCGTCCTGAAGTCCTCTCACATTAGTCCAGGTCTCAGGTCTCTGTCCTGAAGTCCTCTCACATTAGTCCTGGTCTTAGGTCTCTGCTTCCTGTCACTCAGAGAACAGACTTTAAAGCAGGTCTGTTTGTTTCCACGGCCTTGCACCAAAGTACATCTGTGACATATGGACCAAGGAGGACTCTGAGGAGCACAGGGACTGCAGCTGAAAGTCTTCCTGAAAATGTGAGACAGGCTTCTTCTCTGACAATGTTCAAATCCAGATTAAAATCAGATCTGTTTCTCTGCAACAACTGAAGGATTGTACAGTCACTCTTTTTAATGCACTGTGAATATGTAATATTTTAATAACTGTTTCTATCTGGTTTTGTTCAGCACTTTGAATTACCTTGTGTATGACCTGCGCTATACAAATAACTTGCCTGAGAATGGGCTAATGGTGCCTGTTACAGAACACTGTGGTAAAGGCTGTGCTCTGCTCCTCTGTATCGTTAATGCTCCTGCTTCAGATCCAAATGGGAGGTGGTTATTGCATCAGCACAGACGGGCAAGCTGTGTGTGTGTGTATGTGTGTGTGTGTGTGTGTGTCTGTGTGTGTGTCTGTGTGTGTGTGTGTGTGTGGTTTTACGTGGTGGGGCCCGAACACCGGACCCCACTGGTCCAAGCTTAATAATCAATGGGTAATGCTTTTCTAACGGTCCTTATGCAGTCTCTGTAAAAATATGGAAAGGACCCCTGGAGGTTTACTTTCCTGAAAAAAGTGTGTTATGTGTCGGAACCCTGGTGGTGGGTTGCGGGATATCAAGGAGGGGCACACTGGGGCAATTTCAGTCCAGCAGGCTGGAGCCAATCATGGAGCAGCACAACAGAGGCTGGAGCCAATCATGGAGCAGCACAACAGAGGAAATCAGGTGTCAGGCTAGAAAAGGTGCAAGTGTGTGGTTCATTAGGCTGCAGCCAATCACAGAGCAGCACACTGAAGCGCACGCTTACAAACCACTGGTAAGTGCTGACTACAAGTCATGACTTCAAATTGTTATATAGAATGATTACAAATTATTTGTTGTTTGTGCAGCTTAGTCAAGAGTCCCTAATTGATGAAGTCGACTCAGATTCTGACGATTTAACTGTCAAGAAGAAACCTGTAAAAAAGTATGGAAAAAGAAAAATCAAAAACACTTTTCTTCAAGACTCGGAAAGTGACGAACCAAAGGCAAATAAGATTGTTATCATGCAGCTGCAAAAGAAGAAAAATGGGGGGCGAGTTTACAGCAAGAGGCACTTCTGCCTCTACTGTTCAATGTCCTGCCACAAAATGTCCCGTCATTTGACTAGAAAACATGGAAATGAAAGTGACGTAGCCAGAGCATTGGCTCTACCTGTGAAATCTAAAGCACGTAAACTTCAGTTTGATTTGATCAGGAATAGTGGAAACCGTGAGCACAATTTTGAGGTTTTAAAGGCCGGCATTGGAACTTTAGTCCCAGCTAAACAGCCAAATTGCCCAGTTAAATCCAGTGAGTTTTTGCACTGTATAGACTGTGGGGCATTGCTTAAGCGAAAGTCGCTGTGGAGGCATGTGGCCAGGTGCCGGCTTTCACAGAAAGATGCCCAGGCTAAACCAGGTAGAAGTAGGGTCCAGTCCCTCTGCTCCCTAGCCCAGCCTGTACCGGAGGGCATCAGCAAAAAGCTGTGGTCTTTAATTTCGGCAATGCATCAGGATGAGGTCACGGGTGTTGTCAAAGCAGAAAAGGGGATTCTGAGACTCGGAGAGCACCTGTACTTAAAACACGGGCATGATAAGACTAAGCATGATTACATTAGGCAGAAAATGAGAGAAGTCGGTAGGTTAATTAACGAAGCAAAAACCGCAGGGAAACTGAAAACAATTAAGGATTTCTTTATTCCTTCCAACTTTAACCATGTGATTGATGCAGTCAGGTCTGTGGCTGGATATGATGAGGAAACAAATCAATACAAGACTCCATCCTTGGCCCTCAAACTCGGCCATAGCCTCAGAAAGCTAGCAGATATTCTTGAATGTGACTCAAAAATGGAGCATTGTGTTGATGAACTATTTATTAAAAACCTCCAACGAAGCCGGCTGCTTTTTGAGAAGAGGTGGGACGTCTGTGTTTCTTCTGCTGCCCTACAGACCCTCCGGCAAGCCAAGTGGAACACTCCGGACCTGCTCCCTCTGACTGAGGACGTTAGAGCCATGCATGCACATATTGAGGTATGTCGACCTGAATATGTGCAAACCCTAATAAGTGAGCCAACGTCTAAGCATTGGTCTAAACTGGCAGTTTTGACTCTTTGTGAGGTCATTATTTTCAATCGAAGAAGGGAAGGGTGAGGTTTCAAAGATGCCACTGACAGCGTTTACCTTAAGAAGTAAGACTGGGATCCATTCTGACATTGCTCTGGGACTGTCCCAACTTGAGAAAAAGCTGTGTCAGCATTTTCAACGCATTGAAATTAAAGGGAAAAGAAGTCGGAAAGTGCCGGTTCTTTTGACTCCTGAAATGATTGCTTCGATGGAGGTGCTGGTGGAGAACAGAAGGGCCTGTTCCATCTCTGACCATAACCCATACTTCTTTTCCCGCCCGGGCGCAGACACCCACATCAGGGGATCAGACTCCCTACGCCAGGTAGCCAAAGAATGTGGTGCGGTGCATCCAGAGATGCTATCCTCAACCAAACTTAGAAAGCACATAGCTACTATGTCTACAGTTCTCAATATGAAAGAGAATGAGATGGACATACTTGCCAACTTCCTCGGCCATGACATTCGCATCCACAGGCAATATTACAGACTACCAGAGGGGACACTGGAGCTGGCCAAAATCAGCAAAGTGTTGATGGCCATGGAGCAGGGAAGAGTGACGGAATTCGAAGGAAAGAGCCTCGACCAGATACAAATTGAGCCTGAAGGTAATTCTTGATATTATTAAAATATGTATGATTTTTTTCCCCTAAAGGCCACTTGTATTTTTATTTTCTGTGCGACAGGGAGAGCAGTAGAGATCCTCTCACAAACGGACGGGCTAAAAGAAACTTCAAGCGGAGAACCTTCAACCATTCATCCAGATGCACCCCATGGTAGTGGCAGTGCCCCTTCTGGTAAGTGTACCAGGTGGGGGATTACAGCCAGGCTGCTTGGTCCTAACCCTGGGAGTGTATATTGCTAATATATTTTTATTTCTCTCCCTAGAACGTGTAAGAAAGCCATGGTCTGCATCTGAGGTGAAGGCTGTGGAGAAGACCATGACACCTTTCATACAGACTGGAAAGGTCCCTGGGAAGTCTCACTGCCTGGCCTGCATTAATGCCTCACCAGATGACCTTAGACATCGGACATGGAGTGGCATTAAATTCTATGTCAAAAATAGAATCACTGCAATTCGAAAAAAAAATCTAAAATAAAATTCCTTTAAAATAGTTGTTTGGTTTCTATTGACTGTTTTGTATTACTTAAAGTAGTCCCAGTAAAAAAAGATTATGTCTATGGGTCCCATTCTGAACGGCCCTGTCAAAGGGACCCACCAGGTAACAAAAACGTGTATGTGTGAGTGTGTCTGTGTGTGTGTGTGTGTGTGTGTGCGTGTGTGTGTGTGAGTGTGTGTGTGTCTGTGTGTCTGTGTGTGTGCCTGTGTGTGAGTGTGTGTGTGTCTGTGTGTGTGTGTGTGTGTGTGTCTGTGTGTGCCTGTGTTTGTGTGTGTGTGTGTCTGTGTGTGTATGTGTGTGTGTTTGTGTGTATGTGTGTGTGTCTGTGTTTGTGTGTGCGTTTCTGTGTGTGTGTGTGTGTCTGTGTGTGTTTGTGTGTGTCTGTGTGTGTTTGTGTGTGTCTGATTTTTTGGCACTTGTTTATTTTTCTATATATCTACTTTAATTAGAATGACTTTGCCTTACAAAGGCAACTGGGGCGACAGTGGCTCAGTTGGTAGAGCATTGGCCTTTGGGCCTGAAGGTCGTGGGTTCAAGCCCACCATAAGACCTACTTCACGACTCCCACTGATGACTGCTGTCGTTGTGTCCTTGGGCAAGACACTTAACCCCACTTTGCCTGAAGCTCCCACTGAAAGATCTCAGCTCCTGTGGACTCACCACCTGCAGGAGGATCAGTGAGGGGCTGGTGCTCTGACTGCCACCCCCCGACCCTGAAATGGATTAAGGGGAAGAAAATGGATGGATGGATGGACTTTGCCTTAATTCTAAAAGCTGCAAAGTTTCATGTCTGCATCAGTCTCAGCTGCTCGTGGTTGGGGTGATCGTACTTTTTCACCAAAAAGATTTTCCACGACCACAAAAGGTTTGGGAAACACTGAAATATATAATATGACTAAAACTTAAAGTGCATTCACAGGAAAGTGTCAATTACAATATCTGGACTTTAAAAGGTTAAAACTAAAACTAAAATGTATACCGTATCAGAGAGTACGGGTGTGACGATATATCAATATATCGCGATACTTTCTCCCACGATTCGATTATCGATATGCATTTGCCAAGTATCAATATCGATTATTTATATATATTTTTTATACAATTTTTTTTTTTTTTTAATTGGTATCATTACTGGGGGCGACAGTAGCTCAGTTGGTAGAACATTGGCCTTTGGGCCTGAAGGTTGTGGGTTCGAGCCCACAGTAAGACCTACTTCACGACTCCCACTGATGACTGCTGTCGTTGTGTCCTTGCGCAAGACACTTAACCCCACTTTGCCTGAAGCTCCCACTGAAAGATCTCAGCTCCTGTGGACTCACCACCTGCAGGAGGATCAGTGAGGGGCTGGTGCTCTGTGGACTGGGTGCAGCTCTGACTGCCACCCCCCCGACCCAGAAATGGATTAAGGGGAAGAAAATCGATGGATGGATGGTATCAATACTTAATAAATGGCTACATTACGCATCTCCATTCCATTTATTATGAAATGAGGTGTATTTTTTCTTTCATTTATGCCATAAATTGGCATATTGTATATTTCTGACCAATATATCGATAATTGTCATATCGTGATAAAATCGTTATCGTGAGCTTTGTATCGTGTATCGTATCGTATCGTGAGGTACCCTTAGGTTCCCACCCCTATCAGAGAGTGGAAAAACAGATTTCAAACACAGACAGATCAAAGAGATCGTGTGGATAAAATCAAAAGGAAAAGTTGACAAATATTTTTTTCCTGACATTTTAAACAAACCGGCCTCTGATTGGACCGTTCTGCTGCGTCCTCAGTCGGCAGATGAAGTGATTAACATGGTTAAAAAAACATCAGTAAATCACTTGATTTAAAAAGGAATCATCAATCGTGAATGTGTAACGGATGTGACGGTTTTTGTTAATTTTTTTCTAAAAAATTAACTTGAGAAAAAAAATGGTTTGGGTTTACATTTAAGTGGTTTACTATATGAAAGCATTACTTTTTTCTACTATGTACAAAAATAATAATCTCTGAATCAAACGTGGATCTGAAAATATGTAACAAACTTCTGCTCATTCTGTCAAATCGTCTGTCACATCAAATAAACAGGCCACTTTTAGTGTGAACAAACCCATCTGCAGTAGGACTTTGACTTGTTGTGTGACCACCAGGCTCACAAAGAGAGGGATGAGAAACACACTCAGGGAGGAGGTCAGAGCAGAGAGAAACGAGGAGGTCAAAGTATAAAGACTGGTTTCTGCACAGACTCTGCTCAGTCGTTGTGATGAAAGAAGAAGCAGGAGGCGCGTGTTCTAATGTTCCAGTCCACAAGACGCAGTCGTTTATGCCATAATCAAATCTCTCTGTTTGGAGGATGACCTTTCCTCCTGAGGCTGTGCACCGGTCTCACTGGGTTCCTCATGCGGGTTCCTCCTGCGGGTTCCTCCTGCGGGTTCCTCCTGCGGGTTCCTCCTGCGGGTTCTTCCTGCGGGTTCCTCCTGCGGGTTCCTCCTGCGGGTTCTTCCTGCGGGTTCTTCCTGCGGGTTCCTCCTGCGGGTTCCTCCTGCGGGTTCTTCCTGCGGGTTCTTCCTGCGGGTTCTTTCTGCGGGTTCCTCCTGCGGGTTCTTCCTGCGGGTTCCTCCTGCGGGTTCCTCCTGCGGGTTCCTCCTGCGGGTTCTTCCTGCGGGTTCTTTCTGCGGGTTCTTCCTGCGGGTTCTTCCTGCGGGTTCCTCCTGCGGGTTCCTCCTGCGGGTTCCTCCTGCGGGTTCTTCCTGCGGGTTCTTCCTGCGGGTTCTTTCTGCGGGTTCCTCCTGCGGGTTCCTCCTGCGGGTTCCTCCTGCGGGTTCTTCCTGCGGGTTCTTCCTGCGGGTTCTTTCTGCGGGTTCCTCCTGCGGGTTCCTCCTGCGGGTTCCTCCTGCGGGTTCTTCCTGCGGGTTCTTCCTGCAGGTTCTTTCTGCGGGTTCCTCATGCGGGTTCTTCCTGCGGGTGATGGAGGAGCTCTCTCTGTCGTGTGGATTCCTCTTGAGCGAGAAATGTTTTGAATCTGACAGCAGAATTGAGAGAGTGACGGCCAGACGCTGGTTCTGCTTTGCTCAGACACTTCAGGCTCTGCAGAGGGGTCCGTACCTGATGAATAAGTACAAATGTGGCTTATAACTGGGTGTAGTGGGGATTGAGTTCGGTGCAGAAGCTAAGCAGTGCGTGGCCTGGTTATGTTTAGTGATGAGAGACCGCAGGGAGCACCAGGAGACACAGCTAAGCCTGGTCCAATCCAGCCCCAAGACCAGATCTGACCTGAAAACACTTCTCAGCGTCGTCTGTTTGAGGTAGTGTTTTTTGAGTAACCTTTATTTGAGGTAGTTTTGGTTTTCTCTCACTGAGGATCAATAAAGTATCTACAGTACCTATGCATGTATACATAAAAAAACACTTACAGATTTAAAGGAAATTCTAATTCCCAGCTCATGACGCTGGTTGAGCTTTTCCCTACCTTCTCCCTCCCTGCTGTCAGACTGTACAATGAGAACTGCTGATTCATCTGTAAATAAGTACACACTGTACCTGTGTGCAATGTGCAACACTGCAACTTCAGAAACTCCTCTGAATTTAACTTTATCCACTTTTTATAACTGCCCTTTACGTATTGTGTATACGTTTGCAATAGAGACGGATGGATGGAAGGATGGAAGGATGATGGATGGATGGATAGATGGATGAATGGATAGATACAGTAGATGAATGGATAGATGAATGGATAGATAGATGAATGGAAAGATGGAAGGATGGATGGATGAATGGATAGATGAATGGATAAATGGATGGAAAGATGGAAAGATGGATGGATGGATGGAGGAATGGATGGATGGATGGAGGAATGGATGGTGAATGGATGGATAGATGAATGGATAGATGGATGGATGGATGGAAAAATGGAAGGATGAATGGATGGATGGAAAGATGGATGAATGGGTGGATGGATGGATGGATGGATGGATGGATGAATGGAGGAATGGATGGATGGATGAATGGTTGGTGAATGGACGGATAGATGAATGGATAGATGGATGGAAAGATGGAAAGATGGATGGAAGGATGGATGGATGGATTGATGGAAAGATGGATGGATGGATGGATGGAGGAATGGAAGAATGGATGGATGGATGGATGGATGGAGGAATGGAGGAATGGAAGAATGGATGGATGGATGGAAGGATGGATGAATGGAAAGATGGATGGATGGATGGATGGAGGAATGGAAGAATGGATGGATGGATGGATGGATGAATGGATGGATGGATAGATGAATGGGTGGATGGATGGATGGGTGGATGGATGGATGGGTGGATGGATAGATGGGTGGATGAATGGATGGATGGATGGATGGATGAATGGATGGATGGATAGATAGATATTGAAACATAGCAGCTGCTTATATCATGTGTGTTCTTACTACCAGAGATGGGACAAAGTCATTGTTTAGCAAGTCACAAGTCAGTCTCAATTCATTGCCCTCAAGTCCCGAGTCAAGTCACGAGTCAAGACAGGCAAGTCCCGAGTCGAGTCCAAGTCAAAGGCCAACAAATCTCAAGTCAGTCCCAAGTCCTACGGTTTGACTTTCGAGTCCTCTCGAGTCTTTTTGACCGCGATTTGTTTCTTGTTGGTCTCCACGTACTTTTGTAGGCAAACAAAATAATGTTAGGAATCATTTTGCTGGTGCATTCTCGTTGGTCTCTGACCCATGGACTAACAGTTTGTTCCATGTCGTTGGCTGCTGATAAATCAAAACTATCTACGTGATCTAATTGGATGTTGTGCCAGATGCAGGCTCAGTTACACATGCACAGACCACACATAAAATCAGAGCAGTCCGTGTCAACATACTTTTTATCTTTGGGGTTTTTAATGGGAAGTAGCAAGTGCAGCATATATGAATATGAGTATTGGGCTAGGACCTGTATCTATATAATCAGTTTAATGTCCGTAGTGGTTATTGTTCCAAATGTCCTACTGTAGAATAGGGGTAGTATGAGGGGTCTAGGCTTTGGACCTGGGGCAGCTCGCCATCAACTGGACCAGCATTAGCAATATCTCATAATTACCAATATATCATTACATAATAAAATGTCTCATATAAATTAATTCAATCAGTCAAAGCACTGATTCTCATATCAATGCACCATAAACAATAGTGCAAATATTAATCTAGCTTAGTGCACATAATCAAAACAACGATCTAATGTATGCAAACTTTAGCAGGAGGAGCACAGCAAAAACATACTCATAATAATAGGCCTCGGCGCCCACACAGAAAAATATAAGAAAGAGCCAACAGAGCAGCGCAGGCTAGCGCTAGTTTGACTCACCAGTTCCTCTTTAAAACACGGCACAGAGTGTGACAACTGCGTCGATTCAATTGTATGAGGCGCCTGTAGTGAAAGCATATCAATAACGGTTTGTAGAACAAAGTATGACGTTAGGTCGCGATAAATACCTGCAGCTCGCTCATTTCCAGCTCCCCTAGACAACACCCACCGGTGAATGCAGTGTGCTTGTTTAGGGAAGTGTTGCTGCGCGAACTGCGGGGAACTCACGTTCGAACTCTCGCGCGAGCGCTACAACTACCGCGAGGCTTTGTTTCTTCAGAGACGGCATAGATAGAAAGAGAGATGCGGAGAAAGGTAAAAATTGCCCGGGTTACGCAAGTCTTTGCAAGTCAATTGGCGCAAGTCCAAGTGAAAGTCAGATGTTAAAGTCCAAGTCGAGTTGCAAGTCTTTTTATATTTGGTCAAGTCGAGTCTAAAGTCATCAAAATCATGACTCGAGTCTGACTCGAGTCCAAGTCACATGACTCGAGTCCACACCTCTGCTTACTACTGTCCTGTATGTGCGCTACAACATTGAAAATTCCCCACTGCAGTTGCATAAAGTCTAATCTTATTTAGTCCATATTAATTAGAAGTCACAAAACACTCATGAGCCTGACCCCAACATTATTCCAGAGATACAGTCAGACGAAGCTCTCATTCCAACCTAATTGATGTAAAAATAGCCAAAGTGAAAGTCCTTATTTGGCTCCTGACCTTTTCACTTGAGTCGAGTTTCCCACACTGGTCACATGGAATCCAACTCCATCTCAGATCACAATGTTTTTGAAGATATTTCACTTTGACAAGTTTCATGGGAAACTTGAACAAAAACATGCCCCTGTGAGTCCACCCACAGAGGCTATGTTTATCTGCAGACGATCTGTGGCTTTGAGAGACAGACCAGACAAAACAACCTCTGCTCTTTCTAGTCTCTCTCTCTCTAGTCTCTCTCTATGTGGTCTATCTCTCTCTCTCTCTCTGGTCTCTCTCTCTATGTTGTGGTCTATCTTTCTCTCTGGTTTATCGCTCTTGTCTATCTGTCTGGTCAGTCTCTCTCTCTCTCTCTCTCTGGTCTCTCCCTCTCTGGTCTCTCTATCAGGTCAATCTGTGGACTCTCTCTCTGGTCTCCATCTGATTTCTTTAGCTCTCTCTCTCTCTCTGTCTCTCTCAGGTTTCTCTAGTCTCTTTCTCTCTCTCTCTCTCTCTCTCAGGTTTCTCTCAGGTTTCTCTCTCTGGTCTTTCGCTCTCTCAGGTCTCCCTCTTTTTGGTCTGTCTGGTTTATCTCGCTCTCTCTGTCTCTCTCTCTCTATCTGTGGTCTCTTTGATTTCGATTTGGTTTCTCTCTCCCTCTCTCTCTCCCTCTCTCTGTGGGCTCTTTCAGGTCTCTTTCTCCGGTCTCTCTCTCTAATCACTGGTCTCTTTCTGGTCTCTCTCTCTAACCTCTGGTCTCTTTCTGGTCTCTCTGGTCTCTTGTTGAGCGACAGCCGAGCCAAAACAGAGCCGAGAGACTGGATCAGGAATGAGCCAACAGTGACCTGTTCCAGACGGATTTGACTTTTACAACGTACACAAACCTCAGTCCAAGAATTCACTGTTCAAACATTTCAGAAGTGATTATAAATACTCTCAACGTGTCGCGTCCCGTGTTTATTTAAGATGGAGGAAAGTGTGAGGTCACAGGAGCAGGGAACCCAGAGAGGACCCAGAGAGGACCCAGAGAGGACCCAGAGAGGACCCAGAGGGGACCCAGAGAGGACCCAGAGAGCACCCAGAGAGCACCCAGAGAGGACCCAGAGAGCACCCAGAGAGGACCCAGAGAGGACCCAGAGAGGACCCAGAGAGGACCCAGAGAGGACCCAGAGGGGACCCAGAGAGGACCCAGAGAGGACCCAGAGGGGACCCAGAGAGGACCCAGAGAGCACCAAAAGAGCACCCAGAGAGGACCCAGAGAGCACCCAGAGAGCACCCAGAGAGGACCCAGAGAGGACCCAGAGAGGACCCAGAGTGGACCCAGAGAGGACCCAGAGAGCACCCAGAGAGGACCCAGAGAGGACCCAGAGAGGACCCAGAGTGGACCCAGAGAGGACCCAGAGAGCACCCAAAGAGCACCCAGAGAGGACCCAGAGAGCACCCAAAGAGCACCCAGAGAGGACCCAGAGAGCACCCAGAGAGGACCCAGAGAGGACCCAGAGAGGACCCAGAGAGGACCCAGAGAGGACCCAGAGAGGACCCAGAGGGGACCCAGAGAGGACCCAGAGAGGACCCAGAGAGGACCCAGAGGGGACCCAGAGAGGACCCAGAGAGGACCCAGAGGGGACCCAGAGAGGACCCAGAGAGCACCCAAAGAGCACCCAGAGAGGACCCAGAGAGCACCCAGAGAGCACCCAGAGAGCACCCAGAGAGATTAAACTAATCACAGTGCATAAAAAAGAGTGAAGTTGCAGAATATTTGAACATCGTCACAGCATGTCTCACATTTTCTGGAAGATTCCATATTTTAGCTGCATAAATCTGAGACGATGTTTATTCCTGACTCTGGGACCAGCAGACAAACACACTGCTGGAATATTAGATTAGATTCACCTTTATCGTCTTACTAAATCAAAACAATGCAACTAGATGTAGTTTATCATCTTACCATACGTGCACCAGTGCTAGTATCTGATAATATTAACAACACAGATAAATAAACATGCCTCAATATGGGACTGTACGAAGATGCTAATGCTAATGCTGACTTTGCGTTGACATCATTTGCTGACAGACACATTATTGCAGCACATGATGGGATCCGTGAGTTAAGCACAAACAGATTTTGGTTTCTTCCACCGCAGACTCTTCGGTCCATTTGAAATAATGTCTCCATCCATAATTCATCAGATCTAAGAGCTCCACCTCCCGATAGACCTGATCAAACTCTGAGCCACACCCTCAACCCTGATGCTACTGCTGCAGGGACTCGTGGTTCCTCTGTGGTTCCTCTGTGGGCCTGGTTCCTCTGCCTAGTTTCCCAAGTAGTTTTTGATAATATTTAACTTAGACTTGAGAAACAGGCCCTGTGTGTCCACCACTCTCCAAGATGGACAATCTGTGGCTTTGAGAGACAATACAGAGACGAGAGAGGGGGTCTCTGTCTCTGGTCTCTGTCTGGTCTCTCTCTGGTCTCTCTCTGGTCTCTCTCTGGTCTCTCTCTGGTGTCTCTCTCTCTCTGTGGTCTCTCTCTGGTCCCTCTCTGGTCTCTCTCTGGTCTCTCTCTGGTCTCCGTCTGGTGTCTCCCTCTCTCTGTGGTCTCTCTCTGTGGTCTCCTGTGTCTCTCTTTCTATGGTGTCCCACTCTCTGGTCTCTCGCTGGTTTCTTTCTCTCTGGTCTCTCTCTGGTTCCTCTGTGGCCTGGACAACGTGGCCTGTATAGCACCAGCAGGGGTTGATGCTGCTGTTAAAGAAGCTATACCCGATTTTTTTTCTAAGTAGTTCATAAAAATGCTTTTTACTACATACAAGTTGTATCATAATACATCATTTAATTGAAAACTTGAGGTAATTGATTCAGCTGTGTAAGAATTACAAGCAGTGAAAAGTGCTGAGTAGAGTCTGAGCGGGACGTTTGTTCTCCTCCGCTCACAGAACGAGCAGTGAACAGCCTGTGTCCTCTAGCCCCTACAGCGCTGCTCAACACCAGGGCTTCGACTTCAAAATTCCAATATAATTCTAAAATAAAAAATGATGAACAAAATAATTGAATAAAAAAATGTGAACAAATATTAGACAACCCTTGTAATTAGAAATGTATTTAATGACTGCAAATAAAATAGTTAGCTCCCAAAGGTTTCACCGGGACGTGCTAGGCAGGTAACAGCTAAGCTAGCTAGTTGTTTCATGGTAACTTCCGGGTTTTTTGCAATCGCTTTTTGTCACTTTAAAACAGTATTTTTGTCATGAAAACGTTAACAGCAAATTCTGAAATTGTCCGTGCATGTGTGTTAAGGATGTATATGTATACTGTATTGTCCGATTGACGTTTAATGGTGTTGATTGATAGATATGTATTTGTTTATTGAGCGTGGCTAGCTCCGCTAGCTTCTCTACACAGACAAGTGTGCAGTGACAGGTGCTGATAGCGTTTTGTACTTGCAGAGTAATGGCAGTATTTTACACACCTGAATTACAAACAGAGGTTGCATTGGGGCTGCGGTCATTATTGGTTTGAGAGTTCTGTTATCAAGAAAAAATGATCGGAAGAATTGCTGCTGCTGCTTTGAGGAGCTCTATAACAAATAATTAAATATTAGAATATATTCTAAGGTTTTAAATTAATACATTCGGACGCGAAACTAGCGGTATTCTTTTACTTATATATTGTGTTAGCAGTGCGTTGCTTTAGTGCCATTTCATCAGTGATTGTTGTACAGCTTACAAGAAGTTGCGCTAATGTTAATGTTAGCATATGTATCAGATCGCTAATAAAACTAGGTGGCTCTGTGTTCTGAGAGCGTAGGGGAAATGAGAAGCCATTGAGCGAGTTGGGGGGCGGTGCTAAACATTCAAACATTGCAGAAACGGGTATAGCGCCTTTAAGACGATTGGCCATCATACGTCAATTATAAACATTTCAATAACTACCTTACATTTAGCATACTGACTGTAGATGCTGTCATCCCTGTCTTTCTGTAGTAACACCTCTTTAACCCCTTTGGTCGGGTACACTATCCCTAACCCTACACCGCTCCTCTGGTCTCTTTGTGCAATGATTTTTCTAATGTACTGGTGGAAAAGCAGTCATGATTGAACCGTTCATGGTCAGACTTGTGTTGCAGTGGGCTCAGTGGGATTCCTCTCGTCGCTAATATCCTCCTGCAGCTCGTTTTACACTGGTCCATAATTGCATACTTTTATCTGTTGCAGCTCATTCTGACTGATATCTCTGAATCTCTCTTTAAAACAGGCGTCTTTCCTTGGTATCTCCTTACATTGTCCACAATCAAAAGCACTTACCCTCCTGCTTCTGGAGAGTAAGGTTTGATTTCGTCCTGCCGCTGGTCCCAGAGTCAGAACCAAACCCGGGGAGGCAGCTTTACAGATTCATGCATCTAAAATCTGATATAGTCTTCCAGAAAATGTGAGACAGGTTTCTTCTCACATTTTGGGTGACAGTGGCTCAGTTGGTAGAGCATTGGCCTTTGAGCGTATGGTCGTGGGTTCGAGCCCACAGCGAGACCTTGTCCACCGACTTCCACTGATGTCGGCTGGCGTTGTGTCCTTGGGCAAGACACTTAACCCCATTGACTATTAGGAAAGTGGAAGTAATGTCCGCTGCATGCCTTGATGTTTATATGTGTTTTTGTGTTCATCAAACTGAAATGTCCCAACTGTAGGACGAATACAGGACCTTCTGGTTCTTGTTCTTCTGGTTCTTCTTGTTCTTCTGGTTCTTGTTCTTCTGGTTCTTTTTCTTCTGGTTCTTGTTCTTCAGGTTCTTATCTTGTTATTCTGGTTCTTGTTTTTCTGGTTCTTCTTCTTGTTCTTGTTTTTGTTCTTCTTGTTCTTGTTTTTGTTCTTCTGGTTCTTGTTCTTCTGGTTCTTGTTCTTCAGGTTCTTATCTTGTTATTCTGGTTCTTGTTTTTCTGGTTCTTCTTCTTGTTCTTGTTTTTGTTCTTCTGGTTCTTGTTCTTCTTGTTCTTGTTCTTTTTGCTCTTGTTCTTCTGGTTCTTTTTCTTCTTCTTCTTTGGTTAAAAAAGCAGTTCTGTTTAGCTGTGAATATATCTGAGGTGTTTTACAGTATGTGTACTTTTTTTAGTGATTCTTTATGTCATCTGAATGCCCTGTGTGACTGGTTCTGTCTTGTTTGGTTCAGCACTTTGAGTTGCCTTGTGTATGAACTGTGCTATCTACAAATAACCTGGCCTTGCCTTGCCTTGACTGGTGCATTCTGGTCCCTGTCCCTGCTCCACACACTCTGCGGTGGTTCTTCACCTCAGACCCCGCTCCACAGAGCCGGCTCGTACAGCTCCCAGTAGTGCCCTCGTCACAGTTCAGGGCAGTGAGGCGGCGCAGACAGAAATCACAATAATTCTCCTGTTGATTGAGGGACAAACGACGGGAGGGAGAAAGAGAACGGGAAGGAACCAAGATGGCCGACGCTGTGTTGATAAAGAGGTCACACAGAAGGCCACTCAGACAGAGCTTAGATATGTTTGGGTTTAATAGAATGTGAATTTAATAGAAATGTGGTGTATTAAACCGGATATGAGCCATAAACATTGACCAATCAGATGCCTTCATTCGCTGGGATGAACTTCAGATTCTGTGTGGTTGATTACTGTGGCAAAGTAGGAAACAAATGCCCATATAAGGAAATTGGCTCCAAAGTTTCCAAGATGGCCGCTGTTCAAATCTGCTTCTTTCTCCTGGATCTACAGCCTCAGTCCTGGATCTACAGCCTCAGTCCTGGATCTACAGCCTCAGTCCTGGATCTACAGCCTCAGTCCTGGATCTACAGCCTCAGTCCTGGATCTACAGCCTCAGTGCTGGATCTACAGCCTCAGTCCTGGATCTACAGCCTCAGTCCTGGGTCTACAGCCTCAGTCCTGGATCTACAGCCTCAGTGCTGGATCTACAGCCTCAGTCCTGGATCTACAGCCTCAGTCCTGGGTCTACAGCCTCAGTCCTGGATCTACAGCCTCAGTCCTGGATCTACAGCCTCAGTCCTGGGTCTACAGCCTCAGTCCTGGATCTACAGCCTCAGTCCTGGATCTACAGCCTCAGTCCTGGATCTACAGCCTCAGTCCTGGGTCTACAGCCTCAGTCCTGGATCTACAGCCTCAGTCCTGGATCTACAGCCTCAGTGCTGGATCTACAGCCTCAGTCCTGGGTCTACAGCCTCAGTGCTGGATCTACAGCCTCAGTCCTGGATCTACAGCCTCAGTCCTGGATCTACAGCCTCAGTCCTGGATCTACAGCCTGTCTATCCACCACTGTCCAGAAAGGCTCAGAATCGTCTTGTATCATCACTGTCCTTAGACCCTGCTGCTTCAGAGAGGAACCATTCAGAAACCCAGTGTGGGAAAAGTGAGAAACCTCGGGATCTGCTTCCATGGACGGACTGAGGCTGTAGATCCATTCTGTGTATTGCTCTAAATCTCAACAGAAAATACATCGAATTGAATGGGAAAAAAATCAATAAGAAACAATAATTGCTTTTCAGCCGACAACCAGCTGTAACTGTACCCCTCTCCTGTCTGCCGTCTGAATCTCCTCGTCCCCCTCTTCTCTTTCTCATCTCTTCTCTTTCTTCTCTCTTCTCCCCTCTTCTCGCTCTCCTCACGCCCCCTCTCGTCTCTCTCTCTTCTCTCTCCTCCTCCTCTCCTCTTCTCTCTTCTCCTCTCTCCCCCTCTCTCTTCTCTCTCCTCTCTTCTTTTTCTCTCCTCTCCTCCCCCCTCACTTTCTGTCAAACCCAGCACCTTTTCAAACTCCTCCCCCCTCTCCCCCTTTTCCCCTCTCCTCCCCCGGAGCGCCTCCTGACTCTGTGTCAAACCCAGCTCCTGTTTAAGCTCATTAAATGTTTCCGAGACAAAAGGAAATCAATGGAGCGAGACTGAGCGCGGGAACTTTTCTTTTAATTGAATCTCCCCCGTTATCTGCTCACACATCTCTGTCTCTCTCTGTGGATCCGGGGCCGGTGTTTTGTGGAGAAGCCCAGGTGAGGATCTGTGATACGTAATGTAATCGGAATCTCTCCTGTAAATGAGACACTTTACGATTCCAATACGATTCCATTCTGCGGCTGTTAATAAGGATTTAATCGCTTCAAAGAGAGCATTCCTGATTAGCTTTTGAGTAATGAGCTCCAGGACAGAGAGCGGAGAAGTTTGCGAAAAGCTGCAGCTGTATGATTCACGCTAATGTATTTGTGGATAAAAGTTGTGGATTTACCAACAGCAGATCAGAGAATCAAACGGTACAAACACAGGAGATGCAGTAATAACAAACACACACTGTATCAGAGAGAAACCACTCAGAAACACAGGGAAAATGTGAGAAACCTCAGGGAGAGGTTGTAGATCCAGCCTCAATCTGAAATGTCCAGCTCAACTCACTCTGGTCTCTTTCTCTCTCTGGTCTCTCTCACTGGTTTCTCCCCAATCTCTCTCTGGGTTTTCCCACTGGTCTCTCTCACTCCTCCCTCTGTTCTTTGCGACTCTAATCACTATCAAATAATTATTTTCTTTTCAAAATGTTTTCTTTCCCATAGAGTTGAGTTGGCACCTGCCTTCTAGCTGAAATACTCTACTATACTCTACTCTCACTTTGGTCTCTCTCGCTGGTTTCTTCCCAATCTCTCTCTGGTCTGTCCCATTGGTTTCTCTCTGGTCTTTCCCACTGGTTTCTCTCTGGTCTTTCCCACTGGTCTTTCTCTGGGCTTTCCCACTGGTTTCTCTCTGGTCTTTCCCACTGGTCTCTTTCTGGTCTTTCCCACTGGTCTATCTCTGGTCTTTCTCACTGGTTTCTCCCTGGTCTAGTCTTTCTCCCCGGTCTCTATCTGGTCTTTCTCTCTAGTCTATCTCTGGTCGTTCTCCCCGGTCTCTCTCTGGTCTCTCTCTGGTCTTTCTCTCTAGTCTATCTCTGGTCGTTCTCCTCGGTCTCTCTCTAGTCTCTCTCTGGTCTTTCTCCCCGGTATCTCTCTGGTCTTTCTCTCTAGTCTCTCTCTGGTCTTTCTCCCCGGTATCTCTCTGGTCTTTCTCTCTAGTCCCTCTCTGGTCTTTCTCCCCGGTCTCTCTCTGGTCTTTCTCTCTGGTCTCTCTCTGATCATATGAATTTCTTTTCAAAACGGTTCCTTTCCCATCGATTTGACCTGGCACTAGCCCTCTAACTGAAAAACTTTACTATTTACTCTCCTGTACGTGTTGTTAGTGGTATAGGAGAAACCGTAGCACCCAGAGGAACCCAACCCAGACACAGAGAACATGCAGAAAGGCCCTGGGAGTCGAACCTTTCTCACACATTATAACTCTAGAACTGTGCTTGTGTATTTGGACAGACTGGAGCCCTCTCTCTCCTCTCTCAGCAGTAACCTTTGGGACAGGCTGCAGACACAGACACATATTAGTGTTGTGTTCTTGTATGTCTGCTCTGCTCCAGACGTCTCCCTGATGTTGTGCTCTTTACTGACGGAGGACAATGGAGCTGAAGGCTTAGCTCCGGCTCAGAGGCCTCCTGGAGCTCGCTGCTGTTGTGCTGTGTGGGTAATGGCACGGATTAGAACCACGCTCTGTATGCAAGCATGAGATTTAGGAGGTTTAAAGTCACTGCGCAATTTGCAAGTGGACTCGTTCTTTCAGCCTGTCCGCCATTGTGTTGTCTTCTAAACAGAGAGACTTGGAAAACTTTCATCTGCTGCTGTGAGAGATGGAGGACTGAGGCTGTAGACCCAGGAGTGAGGCTGTAGACCCAGGACTGAGGCTGTAGATCCAGGACTGAACCTGTAGATCCAGGACCGAGGCTGTAGACCCAGGACTGAGGCTGTAGATCCAGGACCGAGGCTGTAGATCCGGGACTGAGGCTGTAGATCCAGGACTGAGGCTGTAGATCCACGACTGAGGCTGTAGATCCAAGACTGAGGCTGTAGATCCAGGACTGAGGCTGTAGATCCAGGAGTGACGCTGTAGATCCAAGACTGAGGCTGTAGATCCAGGACTGAGGCTGTAGATCCAGGAGTGACGCTGTAGATCCAGGACTGAGGCTGCAGATCCAGGACTGAACCTGTAGATCCAGGACCGAGGCTGTAGACCCAGGACTGAGGCTGTAGATCCAGGACCGAGGCTGTAGACCCAGGACTGAGGCTGTAGATCCAGGACCGAGGCTGTAGATCCAGGACTGAGGCTGTAGATCCAAGACTGAGGCTGTAGATCCAGGACTGAGGCTGTAGATCCAGGACCGAGGCTGTAGACCCAGGACTGAGGCTGTAGATCCAGGACCGAGGCTGTAGATCCAAGACTGAGGCTGTAGATCCAGGACTGAGGCTGTAGATCCAAGACTGAGGCTGTAGACCCAGGACTGAGGCTGTAGATCCAGGACTGAGGCTGTAGATCCAGGACCGAGGCTGTAGATCCAGGTGCACACTAAGTACACACAATAGACATTTAGCAGTGCAGAAAAGTGAAAATAAATCTATAGCTATCTTTGGTGTCATTATAGATTTGAGCTCAGGCAAAAGCTGTGTGTCTCTCTGTCTCTGTGTGTGTATCTGTGTGTATTTGTGTGTGTGCGGTTGTGTTGTGTGTGTGTGTGTGTATTTGTGTGTGTGTGTGTTTTGCCGATGGGCTGGGCTCACACCTCTTCTGGGCAGCTGAGGGGTAATTGCTCTTTTGGGGCTGTGTTGTGTGTCTCTCCCTCTGCTCTTTGGCCTCTTCCCTCCCTCTCCCTCCCTCTCCCTCCCCCGTCCTCCCCCGTTTTCCCTTCATACCTCATTATGGCTGATCTCACACCTGTCTGCACTGGGACTGTAGAGTGTAGTTACAAAGACAGACACAAAAACAGAGAAGCTCGGCTCTTTCGCTGTCTGCGGCGACAGAACATTTGTACAAACTTTAACTTGTGCAGAAGCCGTCCTCCTGTAGCTGAAACCACCTCAGAGGGAGCATGGGATGGACAGAAGCCTAGACTGGATTTCATTATTTGCATGAATTTTTTTTTATAACACAACTTTTTAAGTTGTGTTATAAAAATAAAAATCATGCAAATAATGAATAATGAACCTATATCCGCTAGCTTTACTCTACTCGACTCTACCCTACCTTACTCCACCCTATCCTTCTCTATCCTACCCTACCATACCCTTCTTTACCCTACCCTTCTCTACCATACCCTACCCTACTCTACTCTACCTTACTCTACTCTACCCCACCATACCCTACACTACTCTACCCTACCTGACTCTTCTCTACTCCACCCTTCTCTATCATATCCTACTCTACCCTTCCTCACTCTACCATACCCTACTCTACTCTACTCTACCCTACTCTACTCTACCCTACCTTACTCCACTCTACCCACCTCTACCCTACCCTACCATACTCTACTTTACTCTACTCTACCCTATCCTACTCTACTCTACTCTACTCTACCCTACCCTACCCGACTCTACTCTACCCAACTCTTCTCTACCCTATCCCACTCGACTCTATTCTACCCTACTCTACACTGCTCTACTCTCATGTTTCCTCCGGGTGCTCCGGTTTCCCCTACCACTAAAAACCTGCACAATAGGTCTGAACGTAACAAGTGAGTGAATGGTGTTGATTGGAGGCTTTGATGCCGGTGTGTTCAGAGAGAATGGACAAAATTATCTAATCTCCGAACATTGTAAAGTGCTTTAGAGGACCTTGGTCTGTAAAAAGTGCGCAATATAAATAAACATTAAATCCTTACTTACTTACTAAACAAAAACTAAAAGGATCACGGCTGCTTCAGGGACGTCAGAGCAGAGTGGATCCGACAGCTCCAGTCCCACCGCAGAGCAGGCCTTTCATCGCACCCTTCGCAACCTCCAGAGCGAGAACAGAGAGCGAGATGAGAGAGATCAGAAACCAACAGGTCTCGACACTAACTACAGCTGCACCTGTTCCCGGGCTCAGATCTGACGCCTCGCGCTGGACTGAGGCGGCGGTGGCGTGCGCAGAGCCGCGTGGGACCGTGGCTGCTCAATGAGGCTCAGCAGAGACAATGTTTGGGCTCTGGATCCGTGACGAGTGGAAGTGTAATGTGTGTAATGGATCCAGCGCTCGGAGAAATGGGAATGTCTGCATTATTAGAGCATGTCTGACACTCCCCTGAGCTTTGAGGGAGGGAGAAGTGTATCCGAAATTGAAAATCATAAATAAAACAATGCAAAGGACTAGTGCAGAGCTAGACACAACCCAAAGGCTGAAAAAAACAGTCACGTCACAGCATGTATGTTGTTATGGATTGTACATGTGTCATAAGTTTATGTGAAAGACCAACTACTAGAATCTGAACTGAAGAGAAAAGACTGAAACTGTGAGGATGTGTGAATGGGAATTATTTTAATAAATTGGTTTAGGATTCAATGTAGAAAGGTAGACATTGTCCCATTTGTTTAACATTTATTGTAATGGGGCTCGGGCTATATGCTAATGCTGCTTCCTGGGAGGTCCCTTTTACAAAGCACTTACACGTACTAAAGTCTAAGGTTTGTATGACTTGTCAAACTTCTGTAAATAAGGAGAATTTGATTGGATTGAATATGCATTTAAAGCTGGGTTGCCATTCCATAGAAAACCGTTTCTCGGATTTGCCCGTACTTAAAAAGTGTAAATCAGAAATGAATCAATGCAGAAATAATGCAGTTAGCGTGAGGTAATGCAGCTGCTTGTATTTGACATGTTGTGTGCTCCTTGTGCGCTCTTACTACGTGTATGTGTGTTGCAACATCGACATTTCCCCGCTGTGGGACAAATAAAGGTTTTCTTATCCTAAAACTAGCATGGAACTAGATACTCATTTAAAGCTGGGGTACCTGACTTTCTCTTTGCTTCTATCACTAGCTTTCATGATTTGGATCAGATTCAGAGGCAAAAAGATGAAAAAGGGACATCAACAATCACTCAGCCAATCAGCTCTCAGCCCAAAGTGTCAAATAGTGACTCCCAGGGGTTTGCAAGGTGGAAGCATAGGGCCTCTGTTGCCGTAGTAACAGGGGATCCATCTCCATATTTTGACTCTCTTCAAGACCAGAGCTGGAGGGTTTGACCTAATCTACATGGTTTTAGTGGTAGGAGAAACTGGAGCACCTGGAGGAAACCTGGGCAAACACAGGGAAAACATGCAAACTCCACTTAGAAAGGCCCGTTCACACCGAGATTCACACCCAGTATTTTTTTTACAGAGAATCAAGAGTGATATTCCGCTCAATTCAATTCCATTTATTTTTTGTATCGCCCTAAAGCAATGACTAATATCTGAATTCTTCAAAATAAAACCAAAAAAGACAAATTCTTTGCCTGCTTGTCTGAAGCTTATTCAACATTCTCATTTGTTCTGCTGATGTCTTGATGTCAATGACTAACATCCATAAATGTCCTGAAACGTGCTAACCACTCACGCGTTACACATTTACCATGTTTTATCACTATAGCTATTATCTCACATTCTAGCGTGACCAAAAATAAGAATATGAGTCGTATCCCTACATCTCTGAGGCTTCTCACTCTCGCTTGCTCTGCTGATGTCTTGAACAGTGTGTGTCTGGGAGGAGGAGGAGGAGGAGGTTCTCAGATTACCTCCTTCCATCAGTTTGAATAATGTTTGTGATGTGCTCCAGCGTCTGTCAGAGCGGCTGCACGCTCTGCTGGAGGATTATAACCGGCTTTTTATTCAAAACGAGCCGAGGACGAAAGATCAATGCCCCAGTTTAGGCGAATGGGTGAGGGAGGAGACCACAAAAACAGTGGTGGTGGATTGTGGAGGAGATGGAGGAGAGATGGAGGAGGTGGGGGAGATGGAGGAGCGTTGGAGGAGACGTCAGCCCGTCTGCTCTTGTGTTGTATTGATCGGTGGAGACACACACAGCTCCCAAACATTCATCACGAGGCACTCAGGCCCCAGATAACTGCGCTGATAGTGAAAGCAACTGGCCACATCCATTACCCTCCTGAGAGGAGCAGGAGAGGCCTGTGGTTAGAGGTACGGGCCAGTAAAGCCAGCAAAACAGAGGATATCAGAAGGATTTCAGTATGTGTGTGGAGGTATGTTGATACATGGGAACATGGGAACTCCAAACAATTGAACATCAACACGATCTATCCAAGCTCCTCGCTGGTCCATGTCCGGTTTGGATTGGTTTCTCACGGGCTTGCAGTTTCTGGCCTCTGTCACATCTTAAGATCAGCTTTTTGCAAACAGGAATGTGAAAATCAGCCATTCCGCTCCCAGCCCAAAGACCTCACAGTGGTCATTCTGACAAGTATGCAACAGATTAAGGCTATATCCACACGAAGACAAAACGCTTATAATTTCAGAAACTTTTTCTGTAAACACGGAGTTAGCTCAGTAAATGTGTGCGTCCATATGAATGTAGTAAATACGCCTGAAAACGCTGTGAAACTATGCCAGACCTGTTGGTGGCGCTGTGACGCAATGACGGGATCAAGCCCAAACTTCCGTGGGCATGCGCGGAATTTTGTAAACAGACAACATGGCGAGTGGGCGAGCTGGTACTACATTAGTATGGACGGACGATGAGGTTGAACTGTTGCTTCGGGTCGCACTGGATTACAAAACCAACAAGCTACATTGTTGTTGTCATTATTTTCTGAGTGCGGCGCATGCGTGCTTTAACAAGAGGCGGGGCGATGACGCAAGCGTCTCAGATACATTGCGGAGAGGCAGTAACCACGGAGCGGCATATACGGAGTTTTGAAATCTTTCCACTCTGGGACCTAGTTTCAAAAATGTTCGTTTACACCCCCCCAAAACGCCGGCCTCGTATGGACGATACACTGGATTGATAAAGTATTTTTGCGTTTAGGCCTGAGCTTGACTTCGTGTGGACAGGGCCTAAATGCGTTCTAATAAAACGGTCTTGTGTTTGATTTTCTGATCTGTGTTGACAAATCCAACGTTTTTCTTAAGTCCTCCAAGGTCATTACTGTTGTGATTTATGGCTACACAAGAATACATTTATGTTGATTGGCCATTGGAACAAGAAATTAACTTGGTATATATGTGCTGGAAATGATTGTTCCTGTCTCTAAAATGAGCCACTTCTGTCCTGAGAAAATAGGGTTGGAGACTCCTGTTATAAACAATTATTGAAATGCTTGCTTACTAATTTAGAAATAGATTGTTCTTACTGAATCTTACTTGGACTTGAACATTCTGAGGTTTCACAAAGGCCACTGCATCGGAGTATTTCTTATAAAATTGCCTTTTGGAAGACTGTGTGCAGCCTGTTCTGTATTTACTGCTGTGTTTTTTCTCATGCAGATACTATCTTTCTACTTTAGAATATGTCCACAACAGTCCACAAGATACACCTTATACTTTATAGCATATCCTTTTCCATTTAGCTACACACACTTCTCTCCTTCTAGCTGAGAAAATACTTTACGATTCCTGTATATTGGTGAATATTGGTAGATTGTAATACTACTATGATTGTTGCTATTGCTATTTTTCTTTTTTTATAACGTTATTAGCACTTTATAACCCTTCTATTGTGGTGCGTAAGGAGCGGAGTCGGAGGCGGTGTGTCAAACAGCGGTGACAAACGTACACGTTTTAATGCCATAAAACAGCCAGTGTAACAGAACTCCTCACACAACCAAAAACATTTTTCTTCAAGGGAAAAACTGTGCAACCCTTTTTCCTCTCCCCCCGGAACCCCACCAGAGTAACCACAGTTCCATGGGTGAATTATGTAAACCACCACACAAGCCCCCCCAGAATTCAACCATAGTCAAAATCCCCACTCCGGAATGGAATGATGGCCCGACCACTCCGAGTACAAGTGGCAGGGGCTGAGGGGAGGGAAGCGGGGGACGCAGCCGGCACCGTCCCGGTCGAAGGAACTCCCGACTGACCAGGGGAACAAAGTACTGGGGGGCGTCCGCGGCGCGGGGCCTGGGCCAACACCAACGGTCTGGAAATGTCCACATGAGCAGGCTTGATCCTATCAACGGAAATAGTTTCAGGCCTACCCCCAATGTCCACGACCAGGCTCTTGTCCCCATGCTGCAAAACCTTAAACGGGCCGTCGTAAGGGGGACGCAGCGGTCCACGGTGGGCGTCGTGGCGGACGAAAACAAACGACGCAGAGCGGAGGCCAGCGGGCATCCGGGACTCAGGGGAGCAGTGCTGCGACGTAGGAACAGGCGCAAACCCCGTGGCCACCTCCCGCAGGGAGGACCGCTGTTCGGTAGCAGACCAAGGTCTCGTAGCATCCGGTATAAAATCCCCAGGCACCCGCAAAGCCTGGCCGTAAACAAGCTCGGCGGACGAGGACTGCAGATCCTCCTTGGGGGCGGTCCTAAGGCCAAGCATGACCCAGGGCAGTTTGTCAACCCAGTTGCCGTCTGTCAGGCTGGCCCGAAGGGCAGCCTTCATAGAGCGGTGGAAACGTTCACACAGTCCGTTAGCCTGGGGGTGGTATGCGGTGGTGCGGTGCAACTTGACACCCAAACCCCCCGCCACAGCGTTCCAGACCTCCGAGGTAAACTGCGCACCCCGGTCAGAGGATAGATCAGAGGGCGTACCGAAACGTGAAACCCACGTGCCAATGAACGCCCGAGCCACATCGGCAGCCGTGATAGAGGCAAGGGGAACAGCCTCAGGCCAGCGCGTCGTCCTGTCTACCATCGTGAGGAGGTAAGTGAAACCACGTGAAGGGGGAAGCGGCCCCACCAGGTCGATGTTAACGTGGTCAAACCTCCTCTCCGGAACAACAAAAGGTTCTAACGGGGCCTTGGTATGGCGGTGCACCTTAGCACGCTGACAGGCCACACAAGAATCAACCCAGGCCCGCACATCCCTCTTGAGTCCTCTCCAGACGAACTTTTGCGATACAAGCCTAACAGATGCCTTTCTGCCAGGATGGGACAGGCCGTGTATAGTCTCAAAAACAGACCGCTGCCAGCTGGCGGGGACCAGAGGCCTGGGCTGGCCAGTAGAGAGGTCACACCACAACCCGACCCCAGAAGCGCCGACCGCGACCTTTCCCAGCTGCAGTCCAGTGTCCGAGTCCTTGAGGGACTGAAGGGTGCGGTCTGCGGCCTGGTCTGCACCCATACGCGCGTAGTCTAGTCCGAGCTGGACCGCACCAACGACCGCCCTGGAAAGACAATCCGCAACCACATTGGATTTGCCGGCAATGTGTCGTGTGTCCGTGGTATACTCCGAGATGAACGCCAGCTGGCGCTGCTGGCGGGCGGACCACGGCTCGGCCACCTTAGACATGGAGAATGTAAGGGGCTTGTGGTCAACAAAAACCGTAAACTCACGGCCCTCCAGGACGAAGCGGAAGTGGCGGATTGCCAACCAAACAGCGAGCAGCTCTCTGTCAAAGGTGCTGTATTTACGCTCCCTGGGGACTAGCTGGCGGCTGAAAAAGGCGAGCGGTTGCCAGGTACCCTCGACCCACTGCTCGAACACGGCACCCACGGCATAGTCGGACGCGTCAGTAGTGAGGGCAACCGGGGCCCCAGGTGACGGGTGGACCAACATAGTGGCCTGGCACAACGCAACTTTTGTGTCCTCGAAGGCCTGGTCCGCCTCCGCGGTCCAGACAACGTCCTGGTTGGGGGTCGTACCCTTAAGGGCCTCGTAGAGCGGGCGCATTACGTGAGCCGCTTGTCGAATGAACCGATGGTAGAAGGTAACCATACCGAGGAACTCACGGAGCCCCCGGGCCGAGCGTGGGCGTGGAAAAGTGGAAACGGCGTCCACCTTCGAAGGGAGGGGGGCAGCCCCCTCACTGGTGATGAGATGCCCGAGGAACTTTATGGACGGCACCCCAAAAACACACTTAGCCGGGTTAATGATCAGCCCGTGCTGGTCGAGCCGTGTAAAAAGAACTCGGAGATGTGTCAGGTGCTCCTCCTCCGAGGAGCTGGCGACGAGGACATCGTCCAAGTAGACGAAGATGAAAGGCATGTCCCTGAGTGCCGAGTCCATTAGCCGCTGGAACGACTGGGCTGCGTTCTTCAGGCCAAAAGGCATCCTGAGGAACTCGAACAGCCCGAAAGGAGTCACCACTGCCGTCTTCGGTATGTCCGCCGGGTGCACCGGGACTTGGTGGTAACCCCGCACCAGATCCACTTTAGAGAACACGGACTTCCCCGCCAAATGTACGGAAAAGTCTTGAATGTGGGGCACCGGGTAACGATCGGGCGTGGTCGCATCATTAAGACGGCGGTAGTCACCACACGGACGCCACCCACCGTCTGGCTTCGGAACCATGTGGAGTGGTGAAGCCCACGGGCTGTCAGAACGGCGAATGACGCCAAGTCGTTCCATGTTGGCGAATTCAGCCTTGGCAGTCGTCAACCTCTCCGGATTGAGCCGCCGGGCCCTGGCGTGGATAGGAGGGCCTCTGGTTTCGATGTGGTGTTCGACTCCGTGTTTAGCCGTAGCAGCCGAGAAAGTGGGCCGCGTCAGGTCAGGGAACTCCACGAGGAGCCGCAGGTACTTGTCACCTTCAGCGAGCGAGCTGGAGAGACCATTGTATGTCCCCTCATCACGGACACACGCGAATGAGGAGAAGGTCAAAGCGTCCACCAGGCGGCCATTTTTGACATCCACGAGTAACCCCTGGGCGCACAGAAAATCTGCCCCGAGGAGGGGAAACGAGACATCGGCCGTGACAAAGTCCCATGTAAACCGCTGGCCCCCGAAACATACGTCCACAGACTTTGTGCCATATGTCCGGATAGGGGTGTCATTGGCGGACGTTAAGGGCGGGCCATGCAACCCCCCAGCAGCATCGTCCACTGTAGCCGGCAGAACGCTCCTCTGGGCGCCAGTGTCACAGAGGAACCTGCGCCCGGACAGGGTGTCCACAACAAACAGCAGCCGGCCCTTCGCGCCTGCGCTCACGGCCACTACTGAGCGCAGGCCTTGGCGTTTCCCGTCGCGTTGAAACTGCATGGGGAGCGGCACCTCTTAGCTTTGGCCCCGAAACCGTGCATGGAAGTAGCACAACCCAGGGCTGGCCGGGCCGTCAGTCACCATGCGCCCCCTAACAGGCAGAGCGGCCGCAGCAGGGGGGGTGTAGCTGCGTGTCGGGGCCAACACGTCAGGGACGAAACGATGGGTGGCCAGGAAGAACCGGTCCGCCTCCTCCGCCAGAGCACGTGGCTCCGTAATGGCTGTATTCGCGAGAGCCGTCTGCACGTGAGGCGGCATGTGTCGCAGAAACAGTTCCACAAAGAGGAAATTTGGCTCTTCACTGCCCAGCAGGTTTAACATCACCTCCATGTGTTCTGAGGGCCTGCTATCCCCCAGGCCCTGCATAGAAAGGAGGCGTCGGGCCCGTTCGGATCGTGACAGTTCAAAAATCTTCAGCAGATATGCCTTAATCCCCGCATACTTCCCGTGGGCTGGAGGAGAAGTAATGAAACTCACTGCCCTGGTCGCCGTGGAGCTCCCGAGCGCCGAGACGACATGGTAATAGCGCGTGTCATCGTCAGTAATTCCACGGAGGGCGAACTGAGCCTCCGCCTGAGCAAACCACGTTGCGGCGGACGTCTCCCAAAACTCAGGCAGCTTGAGAGCGGCGGACTGCGCCATACTGCTTTGCTCTGTATCTTGATCAGTCCCAGAAACTTCTGCGGGACTGACGTCGGGGTCACCAATGTGGTGCGTAAGGAGCGGAGTCGGAGGCGGTGTGTCAAACAGCGGTGACAAACGTACACGTTTTAATGCCATAAAACAGCCAGTGTAACAGAACTCCTCACACAACCAAAAACATTTTTCTTCAAGGGAAAAACTGTGCAACCCTTTTTCCTCTCCCCCCGGAACCCCACCAGAGTAACCACAGTTCCATGGGTGAATTATGTAAACCACCACACTATATCCTTTCCTGTGCTTTAAGAGCTGTTGCCATTAGATTTAGCTCGCTATTAGCATTGGCATTAGCATTGGCGGCTATTAGCATTAGCGGCTATTAGCATCGGCGGCTATTAGCATCGGGGGCTATTAGCATCGGCGGCTATTAGCATAACATTAGCATATCGTTAGCCTACATTATGAATTCATGCCATGTATTTGCTCTTTTAGACAAGAGACAACCCCAAAACAGGTACTCCACACAGTTCCAACACACACATATATTTTAATTAACATAATTTAGTTATTTATTTGTAAATAGGACAGAACACGCGGCTAAAGCAGAGTTGTGGCTGGGAGTGAAGCAGCTCAATGTGGCCCATCAGATCAGTGCCAAAGTGTCCTTTCATTTGATTTGTTTATCTGTAATCTTAGTCTTTTCCTCGTGGGCTGTGTTTGTGCAAATGTGGTGTGTGACTCCGTTAATCTCATCCCAGCTCTCTCCCCCTCTCTCCCCCCTCTCTCCCCCCTCTTTCTCTCTCTTTTTCCAATATTCTCCCCTGTATCTCTCCATCTATCTCATGTTTTAGTCCACTGTCCACTCCTCTTTCTTGCCTCCTCTACTGCTTTCCTTTGTTATCGTTGTGATAAATCATGTGGATGCAAATTTTGAATGTTTACAGAGTAGTTTTACATGAAAAATAAGCTGTGAATATGAAACGGTTCTGCAGTTTGAAGGTATTTTAGCTCAGCATCAGTAATGTATCTATATGTGTGTGTAATCCTATATGTTTATCCATATATTTTCTCTTATAAGTCTCATTCTTAAAGATAGCAGGCCACAGTTTACAAACAGTGAATAACTTGCCGTAGCACCTTGTGATGTGGTTGTATGTGATGTGTTTTATAAATAAAATCCATTATTATTATTATTATTATTACTGAATGGCCTTTATAGAGATCTCATATACCCATCACTGTTTGTGCCCCGTTTCCACCAGCCCTACTTGGCCTGACTGTACTCTACTTTACTCTACTCTACCCCACCCTACCCTACTCTATTCCACTCTATTCCACTCTACCTTAATTGGTCGTGTTTCCTCTAGTCTTGTTTAACCAGTACCTGTTGGAAGCATAGACTGTATATATTAACGGACAGAGTCACGCCTATCTCCGCCGTTCTAACTAATGGGCCAAAAAATGTGCTCTCCTGGAGCAATCCAAAATAGCCGCGAGTGGTCCCGCCCACAAGAAAATTGTGAAAAAACGCATCTGCGCATGCTCCATTCATTTGAACGAGAGACTTAAAAAATTCACAGCAAGTAAACTATAGTGGACCAAAAAAATCCACCCCCCTCAGCATTGACACACATGTGGAACGGAGCTTTGGGCCAAGAGCCAACTTTTGGACCATCCTGTAAAGACGTTTTTGAGAGGTCTGCCAACGCTATATGTTAGCATTGGCTAATTCTTCTTCTGGGTCCACCCCCATCGGCCCGGGGTGGTATTGCAGCATGTCAGCGCACGTCATTTTGGCCACTTTTGAGCTGGGACCCGCCCCCACTGGTTGGAAGCCATATTTACTAAGGAATTTCTATGGATAGTTGAGTAGAAACTGGGCATTTGACATACTTTTAGATGGCACGGTTAAGTTATAATATATATTTTATAAAGTTGTGTTATTATCATGATTTATTAAAATGTATGGACAGTGGTTGTCCCACTCCCCATGAATCAATGGCTCCTCTATGTTTGTTATTATTTCGGTTCTGGTTCTTGAAATGTTAGTATTGTGACTGCAATCTGTGATCTGTAATATAATTCTGTGTAATCCTGTAAATATAAAACTTATTTCTCTTTCTCTGTTCAGATCCCAGTCTCTGGATGAATCCTGGGTTCTTCATCGGTCTGACAGGAGTCTCCATCCAGGACCCAGAGCAGAGAGGCCCCTGAGAGTCCACCTCTGTCTGTGAGTGAGTTTACTTTTCTGCTGTTTTTGTTTTTTGGCGATTTGAATTTGATTTGAAGTTTAAGTCATGGCTCCTGGACAATCAGAGCTACCAACACGGCTGAGCAGTAACAAGGAGTGCATGTTTATGAGTGCAATACAAGGGAAGACATCCTTTAGAGGTCTGTGTGCAATAGAGGTCTGTGTGCAATAGAGGCCTGTGTGCAATAGAGGTCTGTGTGCAATATAGGTCTGTGTGCAATATAGGTCTGTGTGCAATAGAGATCTGTGTGCAATAGAGATCTGTGTGCAATATAGGTCTGTGTGCAATAGAGGCCTGTGTGCAATAGAGGTCTGTGTGCAATAGAGATCTGTGTGCAATAGAGGCCTGTGTGCAATAGAGGCCTGTGTGCAATAGAGATCTGTGTGCAATAGAGGTCTGTGTGCAATAGAGGTCTGTGTGCAATAGAGATCTGGGGGCAATATAGGTCTGTGTGCAATATAGGTCTGTGTGCAATATAGGTCTGTGTGCAATAGAGGCCTGTGTGCAATAGAGGCCTGTGTGCAATAGAGATCTGTGTGCAATAGAGGTCTGTGTGCAATAGAGGTCTGTGTGCAATAGAGATCTGGGGGCAATATAGGTCTGTGTGCAATAGAGGCCTGTGTGCAATAGAGGCCTGTGTGCAATAGAGGTCTGTGTGCAATAGAGGCCTGTGTGCAATAGAGATCTGTGTGCAATAGAGGCCTGTGTGCAATAGAGGCCTGTGTGCAATAGAGGCCTGTGTGCAATAGAGATCTGTGTGCAATAGAGGTCTGTGTGCAATAGAGATCTGTGTGCAATAGAGGCCTGTGTGCAATAGAGATCTGGGGGCAATATAGGTCTGTGTGCAATAGAGGCCTGTGTGCAATAAAGGTCTGTGTGCAATATAGGTCTGTGTGCAATAGAGATCTGTGTGCAATAGAGGCCTGTGTGCAATAGAGGCCTGTGTGCAATAGAGGCCATTCGGACAAAAGAGCCAATCATATCAAACAATTCTGGGCGAAGATCTTTGGTTTGATTCCACTTCAAGACAGGGAATTTCTGAGTAGAGTTTGCATGTTCTCCCTGTGTCTGCAGGAGTTTCCTCCAGGTGCTCCGGTTTCCCCTACCGCCGTGCAATATCTCTAAATGTAGGCAGTGAGCTCTCGTGTGTGTGTGGCGTCAGTCTTTGCCGTGTGGAGAGAATGGGAATTACTGGTACAACAACAACAACAAATGTAAATTGGTCTGTGAAATGTGCTCTATAAATAAACATGCATTATTCATGAAAGTGAGGTACCCCAGCTTTAAGCAAATGTCAAATGTACCGGTTTTACTTTTTTGCTGCTGTGTTTTGGCTGCAGTGTACACGGGGCCAAATGGTTTTGTATCTGTTCATATTTGAAGAATTGAATCCATAGTTTTTCAGATAAAATAGCTCAAAAGGACTAATGTGTAACGGTTTTTTTTCTTAAATGCTCGATACGGTATTCCTGTTGTTCATTTGTTTTTCATCTGCTTCAAAAGTCACTGTCACTTCCTGGTTCAGACCTCGTCCTTAAACCAGACATGACCCACAGATGGGAGCTGCATTGTTTCTATGTCCTCTGTTGAAATGTTCTGTGTGTGTAATCAACATGGACCTCTTCAAAATGGCAGCGTGTAGCCCCTCCCGCAGGAAAATGGTGAAAAAACGCTTTTGCTCATGCGTTAGATGCACGGGCTTAAGATATGGCTGAAAAAATGTGTTTATTCAAAAATCCACAGAGGATAAACTCGGCTGCTCCAAAAAGAAATACTCCCCTCAGCATTGACAGCATCTGGAACGTAGCGTTGAGCCAAGAGTGACTTTTGGACCGGGCTGTAAAGCAGTTTTTGGGAGGGAAAAAGGCGCCATGAGAACGCGTTGGATAATTCTGTTTCCGGGTTCAATGCCACAGATTACAAACATGTCAGCGCACATGCTCATGGTCCTTTTTGAGCCCGGACCCGCCCACACTGGATGAAAAACTAGGTGACTGTTGACACTTAAAGACCTTATGACGGGTTTTTTTTTTAAATATAGTGGATATCAAAATTGCATGACAATGTCAATTTGAAAGAGATTCCGGCAAAAAAAATCCTATATTTTATAAAAAGAACGTGTTTTTCATGAATTTAAGCTGTCTATGCTCTAACCTGTGTGTGACGTCATAGCGGGTAACGCCCATGCATTGAAAACCATGGATCTATGCCACAGGACTGCCTTTTCTCTCTTCTCTCCACTGATGCCCAACACAATACTGCACTCTACAGGTGACAATTGCTCACTACACATAAATTGCCGTTTTGAGTGTGAAAAAGTGCCCAAGGTGGGATTTGAACCCAAGTATCTGGATTGGCAGTTCATCAACACAACCACTGGACTATCTCAGTGACAACAAAATGTTATATACTAGTAGTTATTTTAGACTCGCTGTACACGGCCTTGTCATCTTGAATATCCGCGAAAAATGAACGAATACCAAATTGTAAACAACTTACAGTGTTGAAACGTACCCACTCTGACGTCACCAAGGGCTGTGAAGTTTTTTCGTCTCTAAGGGCGTTGCTATGGGGTTATTTTGATTTGGGGGGATCAGACAAAAAAAACAACAACTGATTTTGAAACCTTTAGTAGTTCTCTTCTAATATAAAATGGTATTAAAACTGTATTTCTAAATAAATCAAACCCGTCATAAGGTCTTTAAAGGTTCATAAGGGAGGATTCTACTCTACCTGGTTGAGTAGAGTAAAGTTGTGTACTATCCACCCACAAACCAGTACCTGTGGAAATTCCTTGATAACCATGGCTTCCAGCATCACTGTGGTCTATCACTGTTAGTTAGAACACTTTAGAATAGAACCGGGACCAAGAGGGACTAAAGAAAGAAACACTCCCAATCCGCTCATATATTTGTGGGTGAGGGTTTGATTCCACCTCCAGAACTTTCTGAAAGGAGTTTGAATGCACTCCCTGTATCTGCATAGGTTTCCTCCAGGCGCTCCAGTTTCTCCTACCACTAAAAACCAGTACAATAGGTCTGAATGTAGTGAGTAAGTGGCCACACTATATAAATACAGAACATACTTTCTTATTTTTGATTAAGATAAAGACAGCAAGTTGTAGACTGCTTTTACAAGACATTGTGCAAATAACATTATTTATGGCTATAGTATTCACGGAGCAAATGGATTTATCTCTGTTCAGATTTGCAGAAATGGAGCTGAGATTTTCCCAATAAAATAGCTGTATCCTTTGAAAACACATACACTTCTTATATACATTAACGCAAATACTGCACTCTAAATCTCTAAGTTGCATGTGGCTCTAAAGCGAACTCCTCATATTTATTCCTATAATTCTCAGACTCTTGTTTATGGAATCACAAATAACTCACATTTCTCTCCCACATCCACATCCCCCTCACTGCTCTGCTTTCGCTGCCGTCGCACTCTCTTCATTTGCCACAGTGGGTTCCAGCAATTACCCAGGTTCCCCATCGGCCACAATCCAACTCACAAAACACACAAAAACAACAACTTCCAAGCCCTGGTTTCTCCCATGATGCTCAGCTCTGTCTCCGGCCTGATTGTGGTCCGCCTGCAGAGACGGAGCAGTGGGGGGGGGGCATGAGGGCGATGGCTCGGGGGGCTGCAGATTGGTTCCGACTCCAGAATGGACTCGTTAAGGCGGTTTTCTCTGTTGCTTTCTGTCGGTAAAAAGACACAGGGGACGGGACTCTGTGGAAGTGTGGAGGCGAGACTTTGGAGAGGGAGTGGTGACTTTTAGGAATGGGAAATGTGAGAAATTTTGGGCTGTAGACGATCAAATAATCTGCTGAACGACCAAGACAGGCCTCTACTCGACTCGACTCTACTCCGATAATCAGTATACCGGGTCCTTCTCTTGTCACTCTTGGCCCTGGTTCTATCCAGGCCGAGCTGGAACTAAAGTGTTCTAACTGGCAGTGAGTGTTTACTGATTTGTTGTGGGTAGATTGCTAGGATATGGTACAAGAGAAGAAGTCGAGAAGATTAAGAGACACGTTTTCTCTGCATATCCGTTATTTGAAAGCTCAGTAATCTTCCTTGGTTGAAAATGAATGAATGAACTAAACTACTAAACTAAGGACTTAGCACTTCTGCCACATTTATTTTTCTTATAAACTTTTCTTGTTAGTCTCACAATCTTATCCCAACTTTTCCGTATTTCCCACTCAGTCATCTCCTCTCTCTGCTCAGGTCATCTCTGTGGTATTAGCCTAGCACTGGTCTTTCCCTCCTTTCTCTTTATTTTAGATATCTAGGGACCATGTACAATTAGAACATAAATGTTTCCATTTAATGCATTGTACCGGAGTTAGCCTCAGGATAATTTACATCCATAGGGAGGAACCCTAATAATACACAGGGCAGACAATAAATCACAGACGCATTCCCACACACATGCACACATTCGCACACAGTTACACACACACACAGAGATGACGTCAGTATCACTGGACCTATGGAGAGTGATCACACTGTTGCATACTCTCTCTCTGCCCAGGTTAGCTCTGTGGTGTTAGCTTTGTGCCGGTCTCACTCTCTGTTCACTCTCTCCTTCTCTCTTTTCAGATTAGCTCAGTCATTTTAGCCTTGAGCTGGTCTCTCTCCGTTCTCTCTCCGCCCTCTATCCGGTCACTCTACGGTCTCTCTCCGCCCTCTATCCGGTCACTCTCCGGTCACTCTCCGGTCTCTCTCCGGTCTCTCTCTGACCTCTCTCCGGTCTCTCTCTGCCCTCTCTCTGGTCTCTCTCCGGCCTCTCTCCGGTCTCTCTCTGCCCTCTCTCCGGCCTCTCTCCGGTCTCTCTTCGGCCTCTCTCCGGCCTCTCTCCGGTCTCTCTCTGACCTCTCTCCGGTCTCTCTCTGACCTCTCTCCGGTCTCTCTCTGCCCTCTCTCTGGTCTCTCTCCGGCCTCTCTCCGGTCTCTCTCTGCCCTCTCTCCGGCCTCTCTCCGGTCTCTCTTCGGCCTCTCTCCGGCCTCTCTCCGGTCTCTCTTCGGCCTCTCTCCGGCCTCTCTCCGGTCTCTCTCTGACCTCTCTCCGGCCTCTCTCAGGTCTCTCTTCGGCCTCTCTCCGGCCTCTCTCCGGTCTCTCTCTGCCCTCTCTCCGGCCTCTCTCCGGTCTCTCTCTGCCCTCTCTCCGGCCTCTCTCCGGCCTCTCTTCGGCCTCTCTCTGGCCTCTCTCCGGCCTCTCTCCGGCCTCTCTCTGGCCTCTCTTCAGCCTCTTTCCGGTCTCTCTCTGCCCTCTCTCCGGCCTCTCTCCGGTCTCTCTCCGGCCTCTCTCTGACCTCTCTCTGGTCTCTCTCTGCCCTCTCTTTGACATCTCTCCGGCCTCTCTCCGGCCTCTCTCCGGCCTCTCTCCGGCCTCTCTCCGGCCTCTCTCCGGTCTCTCTCTGCCCTCTCTCCGGCCTCTCTCCGGTCTCTCTCCGGCCTCTCTCCGGCCTCTTTCCGGTCTCTCTCTGGTCTCTCTCTGCCCTCTCTCTGACCTCTCTCCGGCCTCTCTCCGGCCTCTCTCCGGCCTCTCTCCGGCCTCTCTCCGGCCTCTCTCCGGCCTCTCTCCGGCCTCTCTCCGGCCTCTCTCCGGTCTCTCTCTGCCCTCTCTCCGGCCTCTCTCCGGTCTCTCTCTGCCCTCTCTCCGGCCTCTCTCCGGTCTCTCTCCGGCCTCTCTCCGGCCTCTTTCCGGTCTCTCTCTGGTCTCTCTCTGCCCTCTCTCTGACCTCTCTCCGGCCTCTCTCCGGCCTCTCTCCGGCCTCTCTTCGGCCTCTCTCCGGTCTCTCTCTGCCCTCTCTCCGGCCTCTCTCCGGTCTCTCTCTGGTCTCTCTCCGGCCTCTCTCCGGCCTCTCTCCGGCCTCTCTCCGGCCTCTTTCCGGTCTCTTTCCGGTCTCTCTCTGGTCTCTCTCCGGTTTAGGTTAGCGCTGGTCTCTTTCTGTTTTCTCTCTTTCTGCTCCGGTTAGCTGTGTGGTGTTAGCCTAGCGCCGGGCTCTCTCTCCCCGGTCTCTCCCTCTCTCTCTGTGTCTACTTAGGTTAGCTTTGTGGTGTTAGCTTAGCGCTGGTCCGTCTGTTCTGGCTCAGTTCCACTCTCCTGTTTGCCTGTGGTCTCTCTGTCATCAGCTGTTCTTCTCCTCACTGCAGCTTATGCCCAGCCCTGTCTCACATTTACAAACAGAATGTGGTTTACTTTAAACCAGGATCCACCACAGACGTGTGTTTTCCTCTGTCTCTGCTGCAGATGGACGACAGGCTTTGAACAAGAAGCTCCAGAGGGTGTTCAGACTACAGACAACAACATATATTTTACTACCTTTACATACACATATACACAGACATACACACAGACGCACACAGACACACACAGACACATGGTCCATATACACAGAGAGATGTTCTGTGTAGCATTGTTTGCCTTTGATCCATATAGAAAAGCTGAGTAGACCTTTATTGATCTCAGAGTATAGACTTGGAGCGTGGGATGTGATCGTTGACTGTGTTTTGTGACCTTGAGGGTCTGAGACGCGCTGATAAAAAGAATATGTATTATTATCGATATTATTGTTAAAGGGACAGCGTGTAATAATCACTTTTAGAAGTCAGTACAATCACACTTTGGTGTATATGTGTCATGTGACCTGTTATAGAACATACATAAAGAAGACATAGATGTAGTTTTCATTTAGATCATTACATACCGTCCCTTTAATTCACTGCCACAGCTGTAAAACACTGGGGCTTTTCAGATGCAAAATAGTAACTTAAGGGCAAATTCTTTGAAGTAATGACCAATGATGAGATACAGAGATAGCAGAGATACACACACAGACTCACACACACACAAAGACACGCACGAACACACACACACACACACACACACACACACAGAGAGAGACACGCACGCATACACACACACATACAGAGCAGATACACACACACACACAGACTCACGCACACACAGAACAGAGATACACACACACAAATAGATAGAAGGAATGTCATTTACTGTAACGTGTGGTTTGTATGTTCTCCCTGTGTTTATAGGTTTCCTCCAGGTGCCCCAGTTTCTGACATTTCCATCCTGAGTTCTATGGCTCTGGTCTCTCTCTGGTCTCTCTCTGGTCTCTCTCTGGTCTCTCTTTTCTCTCCATGGTCTGTCTCTGGCCTCTCTCTGGTCTCTCCCTGGTCTGTCTCTGGTCTGTCTCTGGTCTCTCTCTGGTCTCTCCCTGGTTTCTCCCTGGTCTCTCTGGTCTCTCTCTGGTCTCTCTCTGGTCTCTCTCTGGTCTCTCTCTGGTCTCTCCCTGGTTTCTCCCTGGTCTCTCTGGTCTCTCTCTCGTCTCTCTCCCTGGTCTCTCTCTCTGGTCTCTCTCTGGTCTCTCTTTTTTCTCTCCCTGGTCTCTCTCTTGTCTCTCCCTGGTCTCTCTCTGGTCTCTCCCTGGTTTCTCCCTGGTCTCTCTGGTCTCTCTCTCTGGTCTCTGGTCTCTCCCTGGCAGGTCTCTCTGGTCTCTCTCTGGTCTCTCTCTGGTCTCTCTGGTCTCTCTGGACTTTCCCTGGTCTCTCTCTGGTCTCTCTCTGGTCTCTCTCTGGTCTCTCTGGTCTCTCTGGACTTTCCCTGGTCTCTCTCTGGTCTCTCTCTGGTCTCTCTCTCTGGTCTCCCTCAGGTCTCTGCTTCTTTGTCAAACTATTTTCCATCCACAAACATTTAAGACAAATTGACAAAACTTTCAAAAATACCACATTTTCCCGTCCGTTTCCTTTGATGGATCTGAAAGCTGCATCAGAGATTTCAGCGTCAGAACTAAATGTATTCACAGTGGATTATTAACATTCATTATCTGCCCTGTTTACTCACTGTGGGCCTACCTTCAGACGAGCCATTTTAAAACACTATTCAAATAAGAAAAACAAATGTACAATCCCAAAGTGAAGTGACAGATGGAAAGGTCAGATCTGCTCTGGAGGAATATGAAACGTATGAGCTCTTTAAAGCAACCATAGTTTCCCTTCTGCACCTGTGATCATTCAGAAGTGTTGTTTTTGCACAGGTAAAGACAAACAACATCCACTGATTGCTAACATGGTCTGCTGTATATGGGACTGTGTTACTGCATTTCGCTGTGTTCCATAATTTTAGCAATTCTCTGTGTTGGCAAAAAACAATTAATTGATTTCGAGAATTACTTTTTCTATTGATACCCTTTTTGATTGTCTCAAACTCTGAATTAATTACACATTTTAAGAATTGTATTAAGCTATAGCTCAAAATCCACGATGACGTCCAGTTTAAGGGGCTGTCAATCATCGGCGCTGATGCTCGCAGCTGCTCATGCTCAGTTGTTTGTTTTCGCGGAGCCTCTGAATCAAGCCTCCATTAGGCTCTGGAACAACAGGAAAACTGGACAAAGAATTCTGAACATCCGCGCTGAGTTACCCATATATATACTGAACCTATATCCATAATCATTTATATACTGAACCTATATCCATAATCATTTATATACTGAACCTATATCCATAATCATTTATATACTGAACCTATATCCATAATCATATATATACTGAACCTATATACATAATCATGTATATACTGAACCTATATCCATAATCATTTATATACTGAACCTATATCCATAATCATTTATATACTGAACCTATATCCATAATCATATATATACTGACCCTATATCCATAATCATTTATATACTGAATAGGCCTGTCGCGATAGTCAATAAATCAATTAATCGCACGATAAATAAAATGTGCGCAATAACTTTTCTGGCCGCGATAAATCCCATTTGCAGCTTGTTTGTTTCCCCCGTCTCTCTCTCGTCAGAGAGCCGCAAAGTGGTCACGGGAACATTAGCGGTCTAGCAAGCAGACGGAAATTACTCAAAAATACAAAATACAGCCAAAACAGGACCTAAACCAGGACTTAACCAGGATTGACAATGGGGGACACAGTAGTTGTGAACATATGCCGGCAGCTGAGTTCTCATTCAGGCTTGATTAGTGACTATACTAGCGCAGCTAGCGTTAGCGTGTTCGCCGATGCAGAAGTACCGTACCATACCAATAAAATAAACTTATGGCGCACCTCCGTGAACACATACTGCTGTCATATAAAGTCTCTAGAAGGTCTCTGAACACAGAGATGCTGCAGACTTGCATTCTTGGAGTAGAACTTTACACAAAAAACACGCTAGCTTAGCTGTTAGCATCAAAGCCCGCCCCGCTACTTCCGGTGGGCGCTACCGCAGCAGGACTTCTGTACGCCCCATTGGTGAACCTACATGTCAGTCACTTGTCATTCGCCTGGTGTGTGGGGAGGTGGGACTACTCCTGAGAGATCCTGTCTTAAGCCACACAAAGTCAACATGTTGGTATTTCTTTCTCGTAATCTGTCATAAAGTCTGAGAAATTATTGACATTTGAGGCATCTGTTTCATATTTTCTTTACAAAGGTCCTGGCAGTTTTATTCCTGGTCATTTTTTGTTAAGAGACTGAGTCTATTTTATTTATTGTTTTTGGTTGTTTGTTAATTTATTGTGTTCTAGCGTTAAATATTCGTTAAAAATAAAAGTCTATTTCTCTTTGAAAAGGTGTACCTGCATTATCATTGTAATTGATGCAAATGATCTCAAAACGACAATATAATCGCTTATCGCAATAATTTCTGAGACAATTAATCGTCCAGCAAAATTTGTTATCGTGACAGGCCTAATACTGAACCTATATACATAATCATGTATATACTGAACCTATATCCATAATCATTTATATACTGAACCTATATCCATAATCATTTATATACTGAACCTATATCCATAATCATTTATATACTGAACCTATATCCATAATCATTTATATACTGAACCTATGTCCATAATCATTTATATACTGAACCTATATCCATAATCATTTATATACTGAACCTATATCCATAATCATTTATATACTGAACCTATATCCATAATCATTTATATACTGAACCTATATCCATAATCATTTATATACTGAACCTATGTCCATAATCATTTATATACTGAACCTATATCCATAATCATTTATATACTGAACCTATATCCATAATCATTTATATACTGAACCTATATCCATAATCATTTATATACTGAACCTATATCCATAATCATTTATATACTGAACCTATGTCCATAATCATTTATATACTGAACCTATATCCATAATCATTTATATACTGAACCTATATCCATAATCATTTATATACTGAACCTATATCCATAATCATTTATATACTGAACCTATATCCATAATCATTTATATACTGAACCTATGTCCATAATCATTTATATACTGAACCTATATCCATAATCATTTATATACTGAACCTATATCCATAATCATTTATATACTGAACCTATATCCATAATCAGATCCTCTGCAGATGTGTCCTATAATGTTCAATTAATGATAATAGCTACTTCCGGGTTTGCTGCGATCGCCTTTTTTGTGCATTAAAACATTATTTTTGTCATGAAAACGTTAACAGATAATTCTGAAAACCTCCGTGCATGTGTATTAATAATGTTTATGTATAATGTGTTCTGTGATTAACATTCAAATGTGTTGATTGATTGTCACGGAAACGTAGGCGTAGACCAATCAGAAAGGAAGAGGGAGGAGCTTGGGTCGTTTTTTTCAAATCATGTACCTCTCTCTCTTTTTTTTCTGACAAACTCCAGACTATCACTTTAATGCACTTTTTGCAGCTCTATCCATCCATTTTCTTCTGCTTTATCCGTTGCCGGGTCGCAGAGGCAGTAGTCTGAGCAGAGACACACACTTCCATCTCTTGTATCCGCAATCTCGTTCTTTCGGTCATTTCACAAAGCTAATGACCAGAGGGGAGGGACGGGACGCAGAGCTCTGGCTGCAGACGCTGCTCCCTCATGACCAGAGGGGAGGGAGGGGATGTACACAAAGCAGTCAGAAGGAGGGTGAGAGCTGATTGGCTGTATGGAGTACATTTCCAGTTCTGTATTGAATTGAAGAGACTAGTGTGTCCAATGTTGAAGTGCACATTTAAATTCTTATCTCCATCTCGGGCCCCGTATTGTGGAAATATGTCCCACGTAATTAAAATCCTGTGGTGACTTTATCAAGAAGCTGTTTATTCTGATTCTTATCTGTATAATTATTTCCAGACAACTTTGTGACGAGGCTTTAAGGACAGTAATGATCATTTATTAACCATTCTGGACAGTGGGATGACTCCTCTCTGGTCTCTCTCTGGTCTCTCTCTGGTCTCTCTCTAGTACCTCCTTCTGGTTTCTCTCTGGTCTCTCTCTGGTCTCTCTCTAGTACCTCCTTCTGGTTTCTCTCTGGTCTCTCTGTTCTTTCTCTCTGGTTTCTCTCTCTGGTCTCTCTCTCTGGTCTCTCTCTCTGGTCTCTCTCTCTGGTCTCTCTCTCTGGTCTTTCTCTGGTCCCTCTCTCTGGTCTCTCTCTCTGGTCTCTCTCTTTGGTCTCTCTCTGGTCTCTCTCTGGTCTTTCTCTGGTCTCCCTCTGGTCTCCCTCTGTTCTTTCTCTCTGGTCTCTCTCTCTGGTCTCTCTCTGGTCTCCCTCTGTTCTTCCTGTCTGGTCTCTCTCTCTCTCTGGTCTCTCTCTCTCTCTGGTCTCCCTCTGTTCTCCCTCTCTGGTCTCTCTCTCTCTGATCTCCCTCTCTGGTCCCTCTCTCTGGTCTCTCTCTGGTCTCTCTCTGGTCTCTCTCTCTGGTCTCTCTCTGGTCTCTCTCTCTGGTCTCTCTCTGGTCTCTCTCTGGTCTCTCTCTCTGGTCTCTCTCTGGTCCCTCTCTCTGGTCTCTCTCTGGTCTCTCTCTGGTCTCTCTCTCTGGTCTCTCTCTGGTCTCTCTCTCTGGTCTCTCTCTGGTCTCTCTCTCTGGTCTCTCTCTGGTCTCTCTCTCTCTGGTCTCTCTCTGGTCTCTCTCTCTGGTCTCTCTCTCTAGTCTCTCTCTCTGGTCTTTCTTCTTTCTCTCACGACCTACAACCTACAGGCTTAAAGGCCAATGCTACCAACTGAGCCACTGTCACCACTCATACACTCATTAAATTAGTCAAAAATGGCCCAAACAGGACTCAGACATTTATTTTAAGGCAGTATCAGTGTTATTTAAAATATTCAAACATAAATAACCTCCTGTAGATTCTTATGTAACTCTAAACGCTGTTCTTTTGCTTCCTATTGTGTTGGACTATGTGGTCTTGTGCTGCGTCAGAGAAATAGTGTTTTATATAACGGTGTTTCGACGAGCACAAAGCCACTGAGTCACTGACACGCGCACACACACACACACACACACACACACACACACACACGCACACGCACACGCACGCACACACACATACACACAAACACACACACAGGTGTTTGAAGTTAGAAATTAGGGCATGTTTAGAGGTTATACAATATTCACAAAGCTTTGACAATAGAGATACCATTACATACAGTATACATACGCACACACACTCAGACACACATGGACACACAAACAAACATACAGACGCATACAGACACGTGCAGATACACATAGATACAAATAGAAACATACAGACACACACGTGAACATTCAAACACATAAAGACACACATTGACACATATAGACACATACAAACACACAGACACATGACGCACACATGCACATACTGAAACATAGACTCACAGACACACATAGACACTCAAAACACATACAGACACACACAGACACACACAGACATACACAGGCACATACAGACTCACACAGACTCACACAGATGTACAAAGGCGTACACAGACGCACACAGACGCACACAGACACACACAGACACATACAGACATACACAGACACATACAGACACACACAGACACACACAGACATACACAGACACACACAGACACACACAGACATACACAGACACATACAGACTCACACAGACACACACAGACACACACAGACACACACAGACATACACAGACACATACAGACTCACACAGACACACACAGACATACACAGACATACACAGACACACACAGACACACACAGGCACACACAGACATACACAGACACATACAGACTCACACAGACACACACAGACACACACAGACATACACAGACATACACAGACACACACAGACACACACAGACATACACAGACACACACAGACATACACAGGCACATACAGACTCACACAGACACACATACACAGACATACACAGGCACATACAGACACACACAGACACACACACACAGACACACACAGACACACACAGACATACACAGACACACACAGACATACACAGACACACACAGACACACACAGACACACACAGACATACACAGGCACATACAGACACACACAGACACACACAGACATACACAGGCACATACAGACTCACACAGACACACATACACAGACATACACAGACACACACAGACATACACAGACACACACAGACATACACAGACACACACAGACACACACAGACACACACAGACATACACAGGCACATACAGACACACACAGACACACACAGACACACACAGACACATACAGACTCACACAGACACACACACACAGACACACACAGACACACACAGACATACACAGACACATACAGACTCACACAGACACACACAGACACACACAGACACACACAGACATACACAGACACATACAGACTCACACAGACTCACACAGACACACACAGACTCACACAGACACACACAGACACACACAGACACACACAGACATACACAGACACATACAGACTCACACAGACTCACACAGACACACACAGACACACACAGACAAGAAAAACCCAGAGACACAATGACTACGATTTAGACTAATACACAACAAGAGAAATTTTGTAGTTTATTGTTTATTACTGGCTCAAAGGTAAAAGTGTGTGTGTTCTGCAGACCGTCTAACAATCATCAGGGGACATTGTGTGTGTGCTATTCCCGCCTGTGTTGGTTTGTATCTCTATGGGTGGATATTAAAGGCCAAAACATCAAGATCGGTATCAGAAATGCTCAGGGTGAAATGGAAAACGCTGGAACATCGGATTCCTGCTGTTATCAGGTCACATTACCTTTGGCTTCTATCTGCTCTTACACACACACACACACACACACACACACACACACACACACACACACACACACACACACACACACACACACACACACACACACACACACACACACACACACATACTCGCACACACATATGCACACACAGCACATGACTAAGGTCCTGTTTTGGCCTTTTTCTGTCAGATAAACTTAATCAGCACAAATTAGCACAAAAACACACAACCACAAGGGCCCGGCCACCTGCGTCTGTTAGCTTTAGTTTGTCACCTCCATCCTTCCCTTCGCACAATACTGTAAGCCTGACTCACCCCGTGCCTCCTCTCCACATCCTCCCAGATCTCTCCCCCTCTTCACTCCCTCTCTCCCCCCTGTGGGTTCCCAAGCTGTCGATGCTGAGGAGGCCAACCTTTAGCTTTGCCAGGACTGAGTCTGAGAGGATCTGGCCCGCGGCTCACACACATACACGCACACGCACACAAACACACACACACAAACAAGGACTGCACCGCAACACTTTCATCTAAATGCTAAAGGACCAGGGTCCAAACGCCTGGGCTCCTGCGTGTTTGTAGAGTGTCAGAATGGCGGGGTCCAAACGCCTGTGCTCCAGTGTGTTTGTAAAGTGTCAAAGGGGCGGGGTCCAAACGCCTGTGCTCCAGTGTGTTTGTAAAGTGTCAAAGGGGCGGGGTCCAAACGCCTGTGCTCCAGTGTGTTTGTAAAGTGTCAAAGGGGCGGGGTCCAAACGCCTGTGCTCCAGTGTGTTTGTAAAGTGTCAAAGGGGCGGGGTCCAAACGCCTGGGCTCCTGCGTGTTTGTAGAGTAGATACTGAGATTATGCTTCACACATAAATGCAATGTTCAGCGAGAAGGATGAGCCAGACTGTAGTCTCATATTACAAGCTCTGTTCCTGAATACTTTATGTCAGAACCCAGTTTTACTAAGTACACGTTTATAATCTGAAGAGGGCTGTCCCCATAGTCCTCGTTCTACAGCCAGAGTCCTAGATATACAGCGTCAGTCCTTTATGTTTCTCTCAAGATGGAGCTATTCAAGTCCTGTGTAAGATCCACTCATCTGTGTCTCTACGGGAAAGACTGAGGCTGTAGATCCAGGACTGAGGCTGTAGACCCAGGACTGAGGCTGTAGATCCAGGACTGAGGCTGTAGACCCAGGACTGAGGCTGTAGATCCAGGACTGAGGCTGTAGATCCAGGACTGAGGCTGTAGATCCAGGACTGAGGCTGTAGACCCAGGACTGAGGCTGTAGACCCAGGACTGAGGCTGTAGATCCAGGACTGAGGCTGTAGATCCAGGACTGAGGCTGTAGACCCAGGACTGAGGCTGTATAGACCCAGGACTGAGGCTGTAGATCCAGGACTGAGGCTGTAGACCCAGGACTGAGGCTGTAGACCCAGGACTGAGGCTGTAGATCCAGGACTGAGGCTGTAGACCCAGGACTGAGGCTGTAGACCCAGGACTGAGGCTGTAGACCCAGGACTGAGGCTGTAGACCCAGGACTGAGGCTGTAGACCCAGGACTGAGGCTGTAGACCCAGGACTGAGGCTGTAGATCCAGGACTGAGGCTGTAGACCCAGGACTGAAACTGCAGAACGAGGGACTAATTTTAACTTTTTTATTTCTATTTGCACTTTCTAATTGATCTTCTAGAGGCCCAATGGGACATGTACATTTTCTCTTATGTGAGATCTATAAAGTATAATCTTATCTTATCTTAGAGGCCTTTTTTGTCCATCAGTAAAGTAATAAACGTGAAGCTCTGGCGCCTAAAGGGTTAAGACATGGACTGCTGCTGTCAGGCCTCTCTTTACTCTCTGCTAATTGATTGACTGGACATGTCTCCTGTCACAGACTCCACAGTTCTGCTTTAGACAAACAGGACAAAAACCAATAACTTCCTCCTCTGTTTATCAGCGTCAGTCTGACAGAACTGATGACAGGCAGACCTCTCAGATCCTGGTCCCAGATCCTGGTCTCAGATCTCTGCCGGTGGACTCACTGGAGCAGGAGAGGTACATTTCACAGCCGCTGCCTCAGACCCTCTCAGTCCTCAGCCGAGTCCCTCCAGGCCTCGGACTCTGTCACAACCCGATTGTGTTATTAAATGCACCGTGTAAGACCTGGCTCCAGACCAGGCTCCAGACCAGGCTCCAGACCAGGCTCCAGACCAGGCTTCAGACCAGGCTCCAGACCAGGCTCCAGACCAGGCTCCAGACCAGGCTCCAGACCAGGCTTCAGACCAGGCTCCAGACCAGGCTCCAGACCAGGAGAACTAGTCCCTGTAATCCCCTAGTCTGGCTCCAGACCAGGACCAAGAACCGTGTAAGACCTGGCTCTGACCAGGACCAAAAACCAGTCCCTGTGATCCCCCAGAAGAAGAGTCCAGTCCCCTTTGGTCTACAATCTGTGTATTTAATTTGGTTTTTAATATTTTTGTGTATCATTTATTTCAAACATCCACAAGATATTGTTCACAGAAGACAGATTACAGTAATCCAATCCTCCTCCCAATAGACAGAAACACACATGCACACAGAGACACACAAATACATACAGAAACACACAAATCCATACAGAAACACACACAAATACATACAGAGACACACAAATACATACAGAGACACACAAATACATACAGAGACACACAAATCCATACAGAGACACACAAATCCATACAGAAACACACACAAATACATACAGAGACACACAAATACATACAGAGACACACAAATCCATACAGAGACACACAAATCCATACAGAAACACACACAAATACATACAGAGACAAACAAATACATACAGAGACACACACAAATACATACAGAGACAGACAGACACACACACACACACACACACACACACACACAGACAGACAGAGTCACACACACACACGTAGACACACACACACACAGACAGACACACACACACACACACACAGACAGACAGACAGAGACACAGACACACACACACACACAGACACACACACACACACACACAGACACACACACACACACACAGACAGACACACACACACAGACACACACACACACACACACACACACACACACACACACACACACACACACACACACACACACAGACACACACACTGCTGTCGAGGGTGAGTCTTATATCCAGAGCCACAGGTTAAAGACCATGTGGACGCCTGCTCCTGGTGCGTTGGATAAAAGCATCATGTTTCTGCTGAAATACAGGTCTTCGGTTCAATTATGTATTGACTTTGACCCGCTGTAATTCCAGAAGAGAGAGTCTATATGGATTGAGTGAACATAGGTTTGAACACGTTAGTTATTACATCAGAGCGAGAGGCAGAGAATCCAATCTCTCACACTGAGCTGCATGGACAGACCAGGGGCAGACCAGGGGCAGACCAGGGGCAGACCAGGGGCAGACCAGGGACAGACCAGGGACAGACCAGGGGCAGACCAGGGGCAGACCAGGGGCAGACCAGGGACAGACCAGGGGCAGACCAGGGGCAGACCAGGGACAGACCAGGGACAGACCAGGGGCAGACCAGGGGCAGACCAGGGGCAGACCAGGGACAGACCAGGGACAGACCAGGGGCAGACCAGGGGCAGACCAGGGGCAGACCAGGGGCAGACCAGGGACAGACCAGGGACAGACCAGGGGCAGACCAGGGGCAGACCAGGGGCAGACCAGGGACAGACCAGGGGCAGACCAGGGGCAGACCAGGGGCAGACCAGGGGCAGACCAGGGACAGACCAGGGACAGACCAGTGGCAGACCAGGGGCAGACCAGGGGCAGACCAGGGACAGACCAGGGGCAGACCAGGGACAGACCAGGGACAGACCAGGGGCAGACCAGGGGCAGACCAGGGGCAGACCAGGGGCAGACCAGGGGCAGACCAGGGACAGACCAGGGACAGACCAGGGGCAGACCAGGGACAGACCAGGGACAGACCAGGGGCAGACCAGGGGCAGACCAGGGGCAGACCAGGGGCAGACCAGGGGCAGACCAGGGACAGACCAGGGACAGACCAGGGGCAGACCAGGGGCAGACCAGGGGCAGACCAGGGACAGACCAGGGACAGACCAGGGACAGACCAGGGGCAGACCAGGGGCAGACCAGGGGCAGACCAGGGGCAGACCAGGGGCAGACCAGGGGCAGACCAGGGACAGACCAGGGACAGACCAGGGACAGACCAGGGGCAGACCAGGGGCAGACCAGGGGCAGACCAGGGGCAGACCAGGGACAGACCAGGGACAGACCAGGGGCAGACCAGGGGCAGACCAGGGGCAGACCAGGGGCAGACCAGGGGCAGACCAGGGACAGACCAGGGACAGACCAGGGACAGACCAGGGACAGACCAGGGGCAGACCAGGGGCAGACCAGGGGCAGACCAGGGACAGACCAGGGGCAGACCAGGGGCAGACCAGGGGCAGACCAGGGACAGACCAGGGACAGACCAGGGGCAGACCAGGGGCAGACCAGGGGCAGACCAGGGGCAGACCAGGGACAGACCAGGGACAGACCAGGGGCAGACCAGGGGCAGACCAGGGGCAGACCAGGGGCAGACCAGGGGCAGACCAGGGGCAGACCAGGGGCAGACCAGGGACAGACCAGGGACAGACCAGGGACAGACCAGGGGCAGACCAGGGGCAGACCAGGGGCAGACCAGGGACAGACCAGGGGCAGACCAGGAGCAGACCAGGGACAGACCAGGGACAGACCAGGGGCAGACCAGGGGCAGACCAGGGGCAGACCAGGGACAGACCAGGGGCAGACCAGGGGCAGACCAGGGGCAGACCAGGGGCAGACCAGGGACAGACCAGGGACAGACCAGGGGCAGACCAGGGGCAGACCAGGGGCAGACCAGGGGCAGACCAGGGACAGACCAGGGGACAGACCAGGGGCAGACCAGGGGCAGACCAGGGGCAGACCAGGGGCAGACCAGGGGCAGACCAGGGGCAGACCAGGGGCAGACCAGGGACAGACCAGGGACAGACCAGGGGCAGACCAGGGGCAGACCAGGGGCAGACCAGGGACAGACCAGGGGCAGACCAGGGGCAGACCAGGGACAGACCAGGGACAGACCAGGGGCAGACCAGGGGCAGACCAGGGGCAGACCCAGAGGGACAGACCAGGGACAGACCAGGGGCAGACCAGGGGCAGACCAGGGGCAGACCAGGGGCAGACCAGGGACAGACCAGGGACAGACCAGGGGCAGACCAGGGGCAGACCAGGGGCAGACCAGGGGCAGACCAGGGACAGACCAGGGACAGACCAGGGACAGACCAGGGACAGACCAGGGGCAGACCAGGGGCAGACCAGGGGCAGACCAGGGGCAGACCAGGGACAGACCAGGGACAGACCAGGGGCAGACCAGGGGCAGACCAGGGGCAGACCAGGGGCAGACCAGGGGCAGACCAGGGGCAGACCAGGGACAGACCAGGGACAGACCAGGGACAGACCAGGGGCAGACCAGGGGCAGACCAGGGGCAGACCAGGGACAGACCAGGGGCAGACCAGGGGCAGACCAGGGGCAGACCAGGGACAGACCAGGGACAGACCAGGGGCAGACCAGGGGCAGACCAGGGGCAGACCAGGGGGCAGACCAGGGACAGACCAGGGACAGACCAGGGACAGACCAGGGGCAGACCAGGGGCAGACCAGGGGCAGACCAGGGGCAGACCAGGGGCAGACCAGGGGCAGACCAGGGGCAGACCAGGGACAGACCAGGGACAGACCAGGGACAGACCAGGGACAGACCAGGGGCAGACCAGGGGCAGACCAGGGGCAGACCAGGGACAGACCAGGGGCAGACCAGGAGCAGACCAGGGGCAGACCAGGGGCAGACCAGGGGCAGACCAGGGACAGACCAGGGACAGACCAGGGGCAGACCAGGGGCAGACCAGGGGCAGACCAGGGGCAGACCAGGGGCAGACCAGGGGCAGACCAGGAGCAGACCAGGGACAGACCAGGGACAGACCAGGGGCAGACCAGGGGCAGACCAGGGACAGACCAGGGACAGACCAGGGACAGACCAGGGGCAGACCAGGGGCAGACCAGGGGCAGACCAGGGGCAGACCAGGGACAGACCAGGGACAGACCAGGGGCAGACCAGGGGCAGACCAGGGGCAGACCAGGGGCAGACCAGGGACAGACCAGGGACAGACCAGGGGCAGACCAGGGGCAGACCAGGGACAGACCAGGGACAGACCAGGGGCAGACCAGGGGCAGACCAGGGGCAGACCAGGGGCAGACCAGGGACAGACCAGGGACAGACCAGGGACAGACCAGGGACAGACCAGGGGCAGACCAGGGGCAGACCAGGGACAGACCAGGGACAGACCAGGGACAGACCAGGGGCAGACCAGGGGCAGACCAGGGGCAGACCAGGGGCAGACCAGGGACAGACCAGGGACAGACCAGGGGCAGACCAGGGGCAGACCAGGGGCAGACCAGGGGCAGACCAGGGACAGACCAGGGGCAGACCAGGAGCAGACCAGGGACAGACCAGGGACAGACCAGGGGCAGACCAGGGGCAGACCAGGGACAGACCAGGGACAGACCAGGGACAGACCAGGGGCAGACCAGGGGCAGACCAGGGGCAGACCAGGGGCAGACCAGGGACAGACCAGGGACAGACCAGGGACAGACCAGGGGCAGACCAGGGGCAGACCAGGGGCAGACCAGGGACAGACCAGGGACAGACCAGGGACAGACCAGAGGCACACCAGGGGCAAACCAGGGACAGACCAGGGGCAGACCAGGGGCAGACCAGGGGCAGACCAGGGGCAGACCAGGGGCAGACCAGGGGCAGACCAGGGACAGACCAGGGGCAGACCAGGGGCAGACCAGGGACAGACCAGGGACAGACCAGGGGCAGACCAGGGGCAGACCAGGGGCAGACCAGGGACAGACCAGGGGCAGACCAGGGGCAGACCAGGGACAGACCAGGGACAGACCAGGGGCAGACCAGGGGCAGACCAGGGACAGACCAGGGGCAGAGCAGGGGCAGACACTCTTGTCTCTCTGGTCTCTCTTCAGGTTAGACCAGACAAACTTGTGCGGACCAGGATAACACTGTTTATGGTTCAGTGTTGCTGGTCTCACAGTGAGGAGGTGAGGAGGGATTTAGCCTCGAGAAGCTTTAGGATTAAGAGAAGTGATGAGCGGACATTCCACTGTTGGAGGTGGTCAAAGATTTGTGGTTGTGTTTCTCTGTAATGTTTGTCAGGTTTGTGGCTCAGTTCCTCCTCCTAAAAGAAAAAGTTTATTATTCCCTTGAGCAAGAGCTGGAACCTGAAGTTGGTCTAACGTGCTTCTTCCTGCTGTGTTCAGTGGTCCTTCGTTCTAACGCCAATCATCTTTTGTGCTGATAGTCATTAAATGGTCATGTGACAAAACACATGTGTAATTGACCATATATGGTTTCTTACAATCAATTCAATTCAATCTAACACATTAGAGAAACCAGAAATATTCATAATTGTTTATAGACCCTCCTGCATCGAAAAGGAAGCACTCAGAAACCCAGAGGGGAAAACGTGAGAAACCTCAAGGAGACCCATTAGAGGCTAGAGATAGAGGCCAGATAAAGAGAGAGATCCACTCCCATGGACAGACAGGCTGTAGATCCAGGACTGAGGCTTTAGATCCAGGACTGAGGCTTGTACTGTACATCTTGGACTGAGGCGGTAGATCCAGGACTGAGGCGGTAGAGCCAGGACTGAGGCTTGTACTGTACATCCAGGACTGAGGCTTTAGACCCAGGACTGAGGCTTTAGAGCCAGGACTAAGGCTTGTACTGAACATCCAGGACTGAGGCGGTAGATCCAGGACTGAGGCTTTAGAGCCAGGACTAAGGCTTGTACTGTACATCCAGGACTGAGGCGGTAGATCCAGGACTGAGGCGGTAGACCCAGGACTGAGGCGGTAGACCCAGGACTGAGGCTGTAGACCCAGGTTCTGAGACTGTAGATCCAGGACCGAAGCCCTCTTGAGAACCTGCCCCTTGAGAACAATGGCGGCTTGTTGATGATAAAGCTTTTAGACCCGTGACCACAGTTTTTCATCCTAAACGCCTCGTGCAACACCTCCTCAGAGACTTACAGATACAGGCCTGTGGTTAAAAACACAGCCTCTTCTCTGGGTCGAGGATGGGTTTATTGTTGTCCCACAGATAATAGTAATTACTGAAGCTCTCTGCTCCGTCAGGCTGAGGCTCCTCTGCTGCTGACAGCTTGCTCCTAATTACCAACAACCACCAATTACTGGCTTCATTTCATTATTTATCCTCCTCTCACCCAAACAACAGCACTTGACTGACTCTGAGCAGACTCTTGCTCCACTTCCCGGTTTCTGAAAGACATTTATGAACCAATATGAGCAGAAACGACCTGATTTAGTCTTGGATCAGTTTGATGAAGCTGCATTCCAACCTTCTGTCTGGTGTAGTGATTATACCGGAGAGAGAGACTGGAGAGAGAGAGAGACTGGAGAGAGAAAGGCCAGAGAGAGAGAGGCCAGAGAGAGAGACTGGAGAAGGAGAGACTGGAGAGAGAGAGGCCAGAGAGAGAGAGGCCAGAGAGAGAGCGGCCAGAGCGAGAGAGGCCAGAGAGAGAGGCCAGAGCGAGAGAGGCCAGAGAGAGAGGCCAGAGAGAGAGGCCAGAGAGGGAGGCCAGAGAGAGAGAGGCCAGAGAGAGAGGCCAGAGCGAGAGGCCAGAGAGAGAGGCCAGAGAGAGAGAGGCCAGAGAGAGAGGCCAGAGAGAGAGAGGCCAGAGCGAGAGGCCAGAGCGAGAGGCCAGAGCGAGACCAGAGAGAGAGAAGCCAGAGAGAGAGAGAGGCCAGAGAGAGAGAGGCCAGAGCGAGAGAGGCCAGAGCGAGAGGCCAGAGAGAGAGAGGCCAGAGAGAGAGAGGCCAGAGAGAGAGAGGCCAGAGAGAGAGAGGCCAGAGCGAGAGGCCAGAGCGAGAGGCCAGAGCGAGACCAGAGAGAGAGAAGCCAGAGAGAGAGAGGCCAGAGAGAGAGAGGCCAGAGCGAGAGAGGCCAGAGCGAGAGGCCAGAGCGAGACCAGAGAGAGAGAGGCCAGAGAGAGAGAGGCCAGAGAGAGAGTGGCCAGAGCGAGAGGCCAGAGCGAGACCAGAGAGAGAGAGGCCAGAGAGAGAGAGGCCAGAGAGAGAGAGGCCAGAGAGAGAGAGGCCAGAGCGAGAGGCCAGAGCGAGAGGCCAGAGCGAGAGGCCAGAGCGAGAGAGGCCAGAGAGAGAGAGGCCAGAGAGAGAGAGGCCAGAGCGAGACCAGAGAGAGAGAGGCCAGAGCGAGACCAGAGAGAGAGAGGCCAGAGCGAGACCAGAGAGAGAGAGGCCAGAGAGAGAGAGACCAGAGAGAGAGAGGCCAGAGCGAGAGGCCAGAGCGAGAGGCCAGAGAGAGAGAGGCCAGAGAGAGAGAGACCAGAGAGAGAGAGGCCAGAGAGAGAGAGGCCAGAGCGAGAGGCCAGAGCGAGAGGCCAGAGCGAGAGGCCAGAGAGAGAGAGACCAGAGAGAGAGAGGCCAGAGAGAGAGAGGCCAGAGCGAGAGGCCAAAGCGAGAGGCCAGAGCGAGAGGCCAGAGAGAGAGGCCAGAGAGAGAGGCCAGAGAGAGAGAGACCAGAGAGAGGCCAGAGAGAGAGGCCAGAGAGAGAGAGACCAGAGAGAGAGAGGCAGGGCTTAAAGTTTTCCGGCACCGTGCCGGAAATCCGGCGTGAGAAAAAAAAAAAAAAAAAATCACTTTTTTTTTTTTTTTTATATATATATATAAATAAATAATGATTGCTGTCATTTGAAAAAGGTTCAAGTGTGTTCTACCAATTGTATGAAAGGATTGCATGTGTATAGCGCAGGGATTAAAGAGTTCCGTCTAAGTGACGGATTTCCGTCAAATGAAATTGGTCTGAAAAAAAAACAAAATATATAATAATAATATAATACACACAATGAAATGGTTAATTATAACAAAATATATAGTAATACGTGTGAATCTGTTGTATATATCTAGATATATATTAATAATTTGAATATAATTGTATTTATATGTATATAGAAATAAAAAGTAATATAATCACGAGTGGGCCTTGAACGTGCCGTGGCTAGCTACATGAGCGCTCCGTAAATGATTCAAGGCAATGGGACGTAGCCAAGTTAGCGATGGTAACACGGAGGTGAAAGTTTCTGAAAAGTGCACGGAGCTTTTGAAAAGGAGAAGAGGACAAGGAAAATGTAATCCCGAACGGAGCAATAACAGCCAGCAGCCCGCGGACCGGTAAACTGGGCGCGTTATCAGAGGAAAGGTAGGACATAATTAACGTTTACCAAACGCAATGCTTTTTTATTTAACGGAATGTACAATATGTACTTTGCTGTGACTGGGAATGGGGACAAGCATGTCTTGGTGAGCTTTTGATAATATCTTGGTGGCGATCCGCATGCAAAACTGCGTGATAAAAAAGCAAATCAACGAGAGCGAACGGAAGAAACTCGCTGAAGAAAGGTGTGTGTTAGCAGGTCTTATATTCATTCATCAAAGCTAGCCTAGCATGCACGCACAATCACAATCATGGATCGTTGTTTATGGAAGAAGGAGCAGTATAAGTTGCTGTTGATAACGGAGTGAAAAATAAATGGAGGTGGGCATGGCTGGATGAGGTGGAGACGATGGGATTCTGTTGCTTCATGGTGCAAAAAGATGAAGGTGTCCGGTGCTTGTTCGTACTTCGCTATTATTATTTTTTTATATGGGAGTAATGAGAAACCAAATCAAACAGCTTTGGATTCACCACCAGCTCAAAACTGCGCACTTGGCAGCTGTCCGTGCACTTTCCCACACTTCTTTACCTGGTGCATCAAATTCAGCGACAACTGAGACTAGGCTTGCTCTGGTGGACTGTGTCTGTGACCTAAAACTATCTGTGGCTTTATCGCAGAAAATAACCTGTCGTTCAGAACCATCACTACCGCTGGTAGATTTAATTATCATTAATCATTTGCAGTTGATAAAACTGCGCTGTGCACTAGCACCAAGTTGATAGGGAAACCTTTTTCTTAAACATTGAGTGTCCACAAACAAATGTGGACAGAATTTTGAATGTCCTTTTTAACATTTTGGGCGGAGGGTTTAATGAGGAGGCTACTTTGTCTGAACAATTATATAGAGGGAAAAAACCGCATGGTCCAGAGGAGGAAGCAGCTGGTGCAGAGGAGAGTTGTCTGGCTGGTCCAGAGGAGGAGGCAGCTGGTGCAGAGGAGAGTTGTCTGGCTGGTCCAGAGGAGGAGGCAGCTGGTGCAGAGGAGGAGGCAGCTGGTGCAGAGGAGAGTTGTCTGGCTGGTCCAGAGGAGGAGGCAGCTGGTGCAGAGGAGGAGGCAGCTGGTGCAGAGGAGAGTTGTCTGGCTGGTCCAGAGGAGGAGGCAGCTGGTGCAGAGGAGATGATAAAAAGGCTGCAGCCCCACCGCACCAGCCAGACAACTCTCCTCTGCACCAGCTGCCTCCTCCTCTGGACCAGCCAGACAACTCTCCTCTGCACCAGCTGCCTCCTCCTCTGGACCAGCCAGACAACTCTCCTCTGCACCAGCTGCCTCCTCCTCTGCACCAGCTGCCCACTCCTCTGGACCAGCCAGACAACTCTCCTCTGCACCAGCTGCCTCCTCCTCTGGACCAGCCAGACAACTCTCCTCTGCACCAGCTGCTTCCTCCTCTGGACCATGCGGTTTTTTCCCTCTATTTAATTGTTCAGACAAAGTAGCCTCCTCATTAAACCCTCCGCCCAACATGTTAAAAAGAAAGCATACAGATAATTCACACCCTAAACAAAAGAAAAAGAAATGAATATTTCAAACAGTACTGTTAGCATTTGTGTTGTTTTGTAATGTTTTACCAAATCAAAGTCTATTGAAAGTTAACACAGGTGCTTTATGAAGACACACAGCACAAAGCTCATTTGCACTTTAGTTTCATTTATTTGTGTTGAAAGCTAAATGTTTAATAAGTAGAATTTAAAAGTTAAGGTTTATTTATATATTTAAGGTTGAATCTGGAAGTGTTCTTGTTGCCTGATCCAGTGTTTTTAGTTTTTGTATGTCATATCTGATGTCTAGTTTGGATGTTTAATCAGTTTACAGTTTACACATAAAATGTTAGTAATAACATCAATAATAATTAAAAAAAAGAAAATAGTATATTCACTTACTGTGATGTGGTATGTTTTTTTTTTTTTTTACATTATCACACAAATCCAAACTAGGGGTACTTGCAGAAAGGTCTTGGCAAGGTGAGGCTTTACATTTAAGTAACAATTCAATAGTCAGATGATGTATTTATTGCCAACAACTGATGTTTATAATAAACATCAGTTGTTGGCAATAAATAGATATAAATTATATGTATGAGCGTATAAAGGCGCTTATAAAAAACGCTTATTAGTGATCATTCTATGATTCATATAGATGGTTCAGGCTCAGGAATTTTTTCAACTTTAACCCATGGAGAGGCCAGAGAGAGAGAGGCCAGAGCGAGAGGCCAGAGCGAGGGGCCAGAGAGAGAGGCCAGAGAGAGAGGCCAGAGAGAGAGGCCAGAGAGAGAGAGACCAGAGAGAGGCCAGAGAGAGAGGCCAGAGAGAGAGAGACCAGAGAGAGATGCCAGAGAGGGAGGCCAGAGAGAGAGGCCAGAGCAAGAGAGGCCAGAGAGAGAGGCCAGATAAAGAACATAGAACGAGAGAGCAGAGAGAAAGCCGAGAAAGAGAGTAGAGAGCATGTAGAGAAACTGGAAATTGACCAGAGAGAGATAACATACAAAGAGAGAGAGAGACCAGACAGAGAGAGAGTGACCAGTGAGAGAGAGTGACCAGTGAGTGAGAGAGATCAGAGAGAGAATCAAAAAGTTCAAACACATATTAAAACACAATAATAACACACTCGTAGGAGCCTTTGGTCCAGAGGGAGCATCTGTGCACCGTCCTTTCTATCCTTCTATCAAATGTCCTTCTATCAAACAAACACAAGTTATTTATGAGACGGAAAAGTGAAGTACCCCAGCTTTAAGTCCAGCCTGTTTGAGCTTTGGTCCAGATTTATGTTACTCCTCTGACCTTTAGTACCACGGCTGTGTTCTTTGTCTCTGTGTACATTGTTACGCTCTGTTCTGTTTTTAGGAGACAGAAGCAAAAACCTTTAAATCATCGTCACTTATTCTCAATTGTCGAGTTCTTAAAAGTCGGCTAAAAAATAATGGCTTAAACAATCTCTCTCTAAAGTACAGTCATTTTGTTGTCAGCTCACGAAAGCAAAGAGGCAGAAGTAAAAGTATTGGGTGACGCCGTTGGAGGATCCTCTCTTCCTCTTTGGTTTGCACAGGAAGCAATTTATCCACAAAGGAAATGCATTATTAGCTCCAGAGAGAGAGAGCAGAGAGAGAGAGCAGAGAGAGAGCGGAGAGAGAGCAGAGAAGGAGCAGAGAGAGCAGAGAGAGAGAGCAGAGAGAGAGAGCAGAGAGAGCAGAGAGAGAGAGCAGAGAAGGAGCAGAGAGGGAGAGCAGAGAGAGAGCAGATAGAGACCAGAGAGAGACCAGAGAGAGACCAGAGAGGGAGCAGAGAGGGAGCAGAGGGGGAGCAGAGAGAGAGCAGAGAGGGAGCAGAGAGGGAGCAGAGGGGGAGCAGAGAGAGAGCAGAGAGGGAGCAGAGAGAGAGCAGAGAGAGAGAGCAGAGAGAGAGAGCAGAGAGGGAGCAGAGAGAGACCAGAGAGAGACCAGAGAGGGAGCAGAGGGGGAGCAGAGAGGGAGCAGAGGGGCAGCAGAGAGGGAGCAGAGAGAGAGCAGAGAGGGAGCAGAGAGGGAGCAGAGAGGGAGCAGAGGGGGAGCAGAGAGAGAGCAGAGAGGGAGCAGAGAGAGAGCAGAGAGAGAGCAGAGAGGGAGCAGAGAGGGAGCAGAGAGGGAGCAGAGGGGGAGCAGAGAGGGAGCAGAGAGAGAGCAGAGAGGGAGCAGAGAGGGAGCAGAGAGGGAGCAGAGGGGGAGCAGAGAGGGAGCAGAGAGAGAGCAGAGAGGGAGCAGAGAGGGAGCAGAGAGGGAGCAGAGGGGCAGCAGAGAGAGAGCAGAGAGTGAGCAGAGAGAGAGCAGAGAGGGAGCAGAGAGGGAGCAGAGGGGGAGCAGAGAGGGAGCAGAGGGGGAGCAGAGAGAGAGCAGAGAGGGAGCAGAGAGAGAGCAGAGAGGGAGCAGAGAGAGAGCAGAGAGAGAGCAGAGAGGGAGCTGAGAGAGAGCAGAGAGGGAGCAGAGAGAGACCAGAGAGAGACCAGAGAGAGACCAGAGAGGGAGCAGAGGGGGAGCAGAGAGAGAGCAGAGAGGGAGCAGAGAGGGAGCAGAGAGGGAGCAGAGGGGGAGCAGAGAGAGAGCAGAGAGAGAGCAGAGAGAGAGCAGAGAGGGAGCGGAGAGAGAGCAGAGAGGGAGCAGAGAGGGAGCAGAGAGGGAGCAGAGAGGGAGCAGAGGGGGAGCAGAGAGAGAGCAGAGAGGGAGCAGAGAGAGACCAGAGAGAGACCAGAGAGGGAGCAGAGGGGGAGCAGAGAGGGAGCAGAGGGGGAGCAGAGAGAGAGCAGAGAGGGAGCAGAGAGAGACCAGAGAGAGACCAGAGAGGGAGCAGAGGGGGAGCAGAGAGGGAGCAGAGGGGGAGCAGAGAGAGAGCAGAGAGGGAGCAGAGAGAGAGCAGAGAGGGAGCAGAGAGAGAGCAGAGAGAGAGCAGAGAGGGAGCGGAGAGAGAGCAGAGAGGGAGCAGAGAGAGACCAGAGAGAGACCAGAGAGAGACCAGAGAGGGAGCAGAGGGGGAGCAGAGAGAGAGCAGAGAGGGAGCAGAGAGGGAGCAGAGAGGGAGCAGAGGGGGAGCAGAGAGAGAGCAGAAGGAGAGCAGAGAGAGAGCAGAGAGAGAGCAGAAAGAGAGCAGAGAGAGAGCAGAGAGGGAGCAGAGAGAGAGCAGAGAGGGAGCAGAGGGGGAGCAGAGAGAGAGCAGAGAGAGAGCAGAGAGGGAGCAGAGAGAGAGCAGAGAGGGAGCAGAGAGGGAGCAGAGAGAGAGCAGAGAGAGTGCGGGAGAGAGACCAGAGAGTTTTCCAAGAGCTAAAGCTGCTGGATGTGAAGGTGACGTGTTCAAGCTCCTCAGGTATTTCTCCCTCTCCTCCCTCTCCTCCCTCTCTCCTACCGATTTCCTCCCAATCTCATCCCTCTCTCCTCCTTCTCTTCTCCCTGTCTTCTCCCCCTCTCCTCCCTCTCTCACCCCTTTCTTCTACCTCTCTTCTCCCTCCAAACAACAAGCAAATGACACCAGTGTTGAATTAAACATTGTGCTTTTGCTTGAGGCGTGATGGACACCTGAACGCATCAGCACAGAGCGGAAAATGGCTTTTTAAGTGAGCTATTTATGACCAAGATATTCTATTCGTTTGGAGATAATATAGACTCCATCACACACAGAGAGACCAGAGTGAGACCAGGGAGAGACCAGAGTGAGACCGGAGTGAGACCGGAGTGAGACCGGAGTGAGACCGGAGTGAGACCGGAGTGAGACCAGGGAGAGACCAGGGAGAGACCAGGGAGAGACCAGAGAGAGACCAGAGAGGGACCCGAGGGAGAGCCAAGAGAGACCAGGGAGAGAGACCAGGGAGAGAGACCCGAGGGAGACCCGAGGGAGAGCCAAGAGAGACCAGGGAGAGACCAGGGAGAGACCAGGGAGAGAGACCAGGGAGAGACCAGAGAGAGACCCGAGGGGAGAGCAGGGAGAGACCAGAGAGAGACGAGAGAGAGATCCGGGAGAGACCAGAGAGAGATCCGAGGGAGAGACCAGAGAGAGAGCAGAGAGAGACCAGGGAGAGACCAGGGAGAGACCAGAGAGAGAGCAGAGAGAGAGACCCGAGGGAGACCCGAGGGAGACCCGAGAGAGACCCGAGAGAGACCCAAAAGAGACCCGAGAGAGACCCGAGAGAGACCCGAGTGAGACCAGGGAGAGACCAGGGAGAGACCAGAGAGAGACCAGAGAGAGACCAGAGAGAGACCAGAGAGAGACCCGAGTGAGACCAAGGAGAGACCAGGGAGAGACCAGGGAGAGACCAGAGAGAGACTAGAGAGAGACCAGGGAGAGACCAGGGAGAGACCAGGGAGAGACCAGAGAGAGACCAGAGAGAGACCAGAGAGAGACCAGAGAGAGAAACACGAGGGAGACCCGAGGGAGACCCGAGAGAGACCCGAGAGAGACCCGAGAGAGACCAGAGTGAGACCAGGGAGAGACCAGGGAGAGACTAGAGAGAGACCAGAGAGAGACTAGGGAGAGACCAGGGAGAGACCAGGGAGAGACCAGAGAGAGACCAGGGAGAGACCAGAGAGAGACCAGAGAGAGACCAGAGAGAGACCGGAGTGAGACCGGAGTGAGACCGGAGTGAGACCGGAGTGAGACCGGAGTGAGACCAGGGAGAGACCAGGGAGAGACCAGGGAGAGACCAGAGAGAGACCAGAGAGGGACCCGAGGGAGAGCCAAGAGAGACCAGGGAGAGAGACCAGGGAGAGAGACCCGAGGGAGACCCGAGGGAGAGCCAAGAGAGACCAGGGAGAGACCAGGGAGAGACCAGGGAGAGAGACCAGGGAGAGACCAGAGAGAGACCCGAGGGGAGAGCAGGGAGAGACCAGAGAGAGACGAGAGAGAGATCCGGGAGAGACCAGAGAGAGATCCGAGGGAGAGACCAGAGAGAGAGCAGAGAGAGAGACCCGAGGGAGACCCGAGGGAGACCCGAGAGAGACCCGAGAGAGACCCAAAAGAGACCCGAGAGAGACCCGAGAGAGACCCGAGTGAGACCAGGGAGAGACCAGGGAGAGACCAGAGAGAGACCAGAGAGAGACCAGAGAGAGACCAGAGAGAGACCCGAGTGAGACCAAGGAGAGACCAGGGAGAGACCAGGGAGAGACCAGAGAGAGACTAGAGAGAGACCAGGGAGAGACCAGGGAGAGACCAGGGAGAGACCAGAGAGAGACCAGAGAGAGACCAGAGAGAGACCAGAGAGAGAAACACGAGGGAGACCCGAGGGAGACCCGAGAGAGACCCGAGAGAGACCCGAGAGAGACCAGAGTGAGACCAGGGAGAGACCAGGGAGAGACTAGAGAGAGACCAGAGAGAGACTAGGGAGAGACCAGGGAGAGACCAGGGAGAGACCAGAGAGAGACCAGGGAGAGACCAGAGAGAGACCAGAGAGAGACCAGAGAGAGACCAGAGAGAGACCAGAGAGAGACCAGGGAGAGACCAGAGAGAGACTAGGGAGAGAGACCAGGGAGAGACCAGGGAGAGACCAGAGAGAGACCAGGGAGAGACCAGAGAGAGACCAGAGAGAGACCAGAGAGAGACCAGAGAGAGACCAGAGAGAGACCAGAGAGAGACCAGAGAGAGACCAGAGAGAGACCAGAGAGAGACCAGAGAGAGAGAAACACGAGGGCGACCCGAGGGAGACCCGAGAGAGACCCGAGAGAGACCCGAGAGAGACCAGAGTGAGACCAGGGAGAGACCAGGGAGAGACTAGAGAGAGACCAGAGAGAGACTAGGGAGAGACCAGGGAGAGACCAGGGAGAGACCAGAGAGAGACCAGGGAGAGACCAGGGAGAGACCAGGGAGAGACCAGAGAGAGACCAGAGAGAGACCAGAGAGAGACCAGAGAGAGACCAGAGAGAGACCAGAGAGAGACCAGAGAGAGACCAGAGAGAGAAACACGAGGGCGACCCGAGGGAGACCCGAGAGAGACCCGAGAGAGACCCGAGAGAGACCAGAGTGAGACCAGGGAGAGACCAGGGAGAGACTAGAGAGAGACCAGAGAGAGACTAGGGAGAGACCAGGGAGAGACCAGGGAGAGACCAGAGAGAGACCAGGGAGAGACCAGGGAGAGACCAGGGAGAGACCAGAGAGAGAGCAGAGAGAGAGACCCGAGGGAGACCCGAGGGAGACCCGAGAGAGACCCGAGAGAGACCCAAAAGAGACCCGAGAGAGACCCGAGAGAGACCCGAGTGAGACCAGGGAGAGACCAGGGAGAGACCAGAGAGAGACCAGAGAGAGACCAGAGAGAGACCAGAGAGAGACCCGAGTGAGACCAAGGAGAGACCAGGGAGAGACCAGGGAGAGACCAGAGAGAGACTAGAGAGAGACCAGGGAGAGACCAGGGAGAGACCAGGGAGAGACCAGAGAGAGACCAGAGAGAGACCAGAGAGAGACCAGAGAGAGAAACACGAGGGAGACCCGAGGGAGACCCGAGAGAGACCCGAGAGAGACCCGAGAGAGACCAGAGTGAGACCAGGGAGAGACCAGGGAGAGACTAGAGAGAGACCAGAGAGAGACTAGGGAGAGACCAGGGAGAGACCAGGGAGAGACCAGAGAGAGACCAGGGAGAGACCAGAGAGAGACCAGAGAGAGACCAGAGAGAGACCAGAGAGAGACCAGAGAGAGACCAGGGAGAGACCAGAGAGAGACTAGGGAGAGACCAGGGAGAGACCAGGGAGAGACCAGAGAGAGACCAGGGAGAGACCAGAGAGAGACCAGAGAGAGACCAGAGAGAGACCAGAGAGAGACCAGAGAGAGACCAGAGAGAGACCAGAGAGAGACCAGAGAGAGACCAGAGAGAGAAACACGAGGGCGACCCGAGGGAGACCCGAGAGAGACCCGAGAGAGACCCGAGAGAGACCAGAGTGAGACCAGGGAGAGACCAGGGAGAGACTAGAGAGAGACCAGAGAGAGACTAGGGAGAGACCAGGGAGAGACCAGGGAGAGACCAGAGAGAGACCAGGGAGAGACCAGGGAGAGACCAGGGAGAGACCAGAGAGAGACCAGAGAGAGACCAGAGAGAGACCAGAGAGAGACCAGAGAGAGACCAGAGAGACGACACAGGTAATAGCGTTGAACGTCAGGTTGTGATTGTGTGATTTGTTTTGTGCATGTGTAACTCCAAAACAATATTTACTCTGCTCTGGTGCATGAAGCTAAAGACAGACATGGAGCGAGGTGATATTACGCCCCATTAGACCCGCAAGCGGCTAAGCATCGCCCACCGTAACTCCAGGCCGACGGGTAATGGCGTTTTTGTCTTCTCTCGCTCCGGGTCTTGATTGAATCGTCCATATCGGCTCCGCTCCATCTCCCGCGAGGAGAGAGAGAGACGAGGAGGTGATTTTAGGAGCTGAAGACGTCGACTCTGTCAAATGTGAGAGAGATAAGACGAGAGAGGACCAGTTTCAATATGAGGGAAGGCACAGAGGTCAGGCAGAGGTGGCGGAAAGTCTGTGTGGAACCCAAAAGTGATATTGTGGATCAGTATCAGGTCCTTGTTTACCGCAGGCTGCAGCTTCTCTTCTGGCGGCCATTTTGGAAACTTCAAACTTTCCGGAAAACACTTTTTAAAGCTGTAAAAAAACAACAACTTTGGAAAGTTCTCAGAGACGACTGCTGTTGTGATTTAGGGCGGAACAAGTTTACATTGAATTGAACTAGCTCTACTCTACTCTACTCTACTCTACTCTACTCTACTCTACTCTACTCTACTCTACTCTACTCTACTCTACTCTACTCTCTTTGTGCTCTACTAAGGGGCTGTTTACACCAAGATGCTGCTATATTCAAATGATAGAGTTTTGTTTCAGATTAAGAGAAAGGTGTGAATTCTCTGCTGCTCTGACCTCCACTTCCTGCACGTACATTTGGACATGTGCAGTGGCCGAGAACAAACGTAAATAACAATGGCAGTGGATCAACTAAAGCTACGTATTCTTCGAGCGTCACACGGAGGAAAGTTTCTACTCCTTCGTTCGTCCAAGCTGTAGTTTCAGTTTCCATTTTCGCTGCTGCTGTTAAATGCAGAATGATGTTGGTGCTTCCTCCTCAGGCTTTGCTGTGGCCTGAGGAGGAAGTTGTTGAGGAAGTGATTATTCTGCTGAGGGTTGCTCGTGTCGTGTTGTAAAGTTCCACTGCCCCCTACTGGTTGGGCGCTAGAACTACATGGTTTTCCGTCTTCCTTTAGACTCTTAGCACTTTGTAAATTACTTTTAGCAGTGTTTTTGTAGCGTCTCCGTCTAAACGGAGCCTAAATGACCCAAGGTTAAGTTATTGTTAGGGTTCAAATTCAGCTTGAACTTTCTTAACATTTAGGATGTATTTGAGAAACCGAGGACAGCACCAGGGTCAGGACGGTGCAGACACTTTCACATGCGGCCGTTACATAAATGTATACAGGATCTGGATTAACCTTGAGGGAAAAGGGGATTCTTGGCTGAGGACAATAGTGAGAGAGTGTGGAGCAGCTGAACGCTGCGGAGTGGAGAGGCAGAACGAGAGCGATGAGGAGATACTGGTGTCATTATGGGGGAGAGGCGCAGAGGTCCGACGGAGGTCAGGGAGATAGTGAAACTCTCAGTGATATTGTGGATCACTATCAGCTGTTTACGGAGGATAGAGTTCATGATTATAACTTAGGATCCATCAGAAAACTGCAAAATATCAAGGACTAATGTAAGGCGAGCTGCGAGACCATGTACGGGGATGATTATACTGCAATACTATGATACGAGTATAGTATAGTATAGTTTAGTATAACATAGTATAGTATAGTATAGTATAGTATAATATTGAGTATAGCTAGGCCTGTCGTGATAGTCAATAAATCAATTAATCGCACGATAAATAAAATTTGCTCAATAACTTTTCTGGCCGCGATAAATCCCATTTGCAGCTTGTTTGTTTCCCCCGTCTCTCTCTCGTCAGAGAGCCGCAAAGTGGTCACGGGAACATTAGCGGTCTAGCAAGCAGACGGAAATTACTCAAAAATACAAAATACAGCCAAAACAGGACCTAAACCAGGACTTAACCAGGATTGACAATGGGGGACACAGTAGTTGTGAACATATGCCGGCAGCTGAGTTCTCATTCAGGCTTGATTAGTGACTATACTAGCGCAGCTAGCGTTAGCGTGTTCGCCGATGCAGAAGTACCGTACCATACCAATAAAATAAACTTATGGCGCACCTCCGTGAACACATACTGCTGTTATATAAAGTCTCTAGAAGGTCTCTGAACACAGAGATGCTGCAGACTTGCATTCTTGGAGTAGAACTTTACACAAAAAACCCGCTAGCTTAGCTGTTAGCATCAAAGCCCGCCCCGCTACTCCGGTGGGCGCTACCGCAGCAGGACTTCTGTACGCCCCATTGGTGAACCTACATGTCAGTCACTTGTCATTCGCCTGGTGTGTGGGGAGGTGGGACTACTCCTGAGAGATCCTGTCTTAAGCCACACAAAGTCAACATGTTGGTATTTCTTTCTCGTAATCTGCCATAAAGTCTGAGAAATTATTGACATTTGAGGCATCTGTTTCATATTTTCTTTACAAAGGTCCTGGCAGTTTTATTCCTGGTCATTTTTTGTTAAGAGACTGAGTCTATTTTATTTATTGTTTTTGGTTGTAGTAGTAGTAGTAGTAAGTAATCTTTATTTATATACCGCCTTTTCACTGCACATCGGAGTCTCAAAGCGGTTTACAATTGTTATTTTTGGGAGCGGGGCCAGTACAGGAGGCACATGCCAGACCTATTGTACATATTTTTAGTGGTAGGGGAAACCGGAGCACTCGGAGGAAACCTACGCAGACACGGGGAGAACATGCAAACTCCACTCAGAAAGGCCCTGGTCCAACCGGGATTCAAACCCAGGACCTTCTTGCTGAGAGGCGAGAGCGCTAACCACTCAGCCACCGTGCCGCCCACGGCACGCCGTTGTTTGTTAATTTATTGTGTTCTACTGTTAAATATTCGTTAAAAATAAAAGTTTATTTCTCTTTGAAAAGGTGTACCTGCATTATCATTGTAATCGATGCAAATGATCTCAGAACGACAATATAATCGCTTATCGCAATAATTTCTGAGACAATTAATCGTCCAGCAAAATTTGTTATCGTGACAGGCCTAAGTATAGCTTTTGGAAGAATTTTCTGGTCTCTCTCTGGTCTGTTCTTTGTCTGGTCTTTTTCTGGCCTCTCTCTCTCTGGTCTCTCTCTGGTCTCTCTCTGGTCTCTCTCTGGTCTCTCTCCGGTCTCTCTCTGGTCTCCCTCTGGTCTCTCTCCGGTCTCTCTCCGGTCTCTCTCTGGTCTCCCTCTGGTCTCTCTCCGGTCTCTCTCCGGTCTCTCTCCGGTCTCTCTCTGGTCTGTTCTTTGTCTGGTCTTTTTCTGGCCTCTCTCTCTCTGGTCTCTCTCTGGTCTCTCTCCGGTCTCTCTCCGGTCTCTCTCTGGTCTCTCTCTCTCTCTCTCTGGCCTTTCTCTGCTCTCTTTCTGGTCTTTATGGTCTCTCTCTGGTCTCTCTCTGGTCTGTTCTTTGTCTGGTCTTTTTCTGGCCTCTCTCTCTCTGGTCTCTCTCTGGTCTCTCTCTGGTCTCTCTCTGCTCTCTCTGGTTTCTCTGTCTGTGTGTCTGTCTGTCTGTCTCTCTCTCTCTCTCTCTCTCTCTCTCTCTCTCTCTCTCTCTCTCTCTCTCTCTCTCTCTCTCTCTCTCTCTGTCTCTCTCTCTCTCTCTCTGTCTGTCTCTCTCTCTCACCTTGGATGGAAACCTGCATCATTGTTGAGTCCGGAGCAGAGATCGCTTCCTCATCGATCTTTGGAGTCTAAGTCTGAGTCTGATTCTGTTTATGGTCCAACAGCAGGAAGTGTTTTGTCGATGATCAATTTGACTCATTTTCTCCGACCGCGTCCCATTATTCAATACACGACAACAACAGGGAAATGGGAAAAGGTTAAAAAGCTTTAGTTGTTTTCACGCCTTCTCTGCTGCGAGTTCAAAGGAAAACAATGGATGTAATTATTGGAGCTAACTTTGAAATCCTGACCTTTTAAAAAAATGCTTCTGTGAAGATGCTTGTTCCTAATTCTTCACTTTGCAAATGTAGGGGAAAGTCTGGAAAGTATAATATTATTCATAAATAAGGATATGAGTCCATACGAGAGAGAGAGAGACTAGAGAGAGAGACTAGAGAGAGAGTAGAGAGAGACTAGAGAGAGACCAGAGAGACACCAGAGAGACACCAGAGAGAGACCAGAGAGAGACCAGAGAGATACCAGAGAGAGACCAGAGAGACACCAGAGAGAGACCAGAGAGAGACCAGAGAGAGACCAGAGAGAGACCAGAGAGACACCAGAGAGACACCAGAGAGAGACCAGAGAGAGACCAGAGAGATACCAGAGAGAGACCAGAGAGAGACCAGAGAGATACCAGAGAGACACCAGAGAGAGACCAGAGAGAGACCAGAGAGAGACCAGAGAGAGACCAGAGAGATACCAGAGAGACACCAGAGAGAGACCAGAGAGAGACCAGAGAGAGACCAGAGAGAGACCAGAGAGACACCAGAGAGACACCAGAGAGAGACTAAAGACAGATTACAGAGAGACTAGACAGAGAGCAGAGAGAGAGACCAGAAAGACAACAGAGAGAGAAACCATAGAGAAAGAGACCAGAGAGAGAGAAGAGTAGAGTAGAAACATTTAAGTACCCGAGCTTTAACAGCAGTGGTCCCGCCTCCATCTGTTAAATACTGATTGTTTTTTATACAGCCATAAATGTAGTGTAAAAAAACTCAGTTCCTGGTGCGTGAACTAAATGGTACGACTTAGTTCCTGGTGTTTGGACTTGAGGCTGCAGTGGAAGCAATGAGGCCTGCCCACAACCTGACTTCCCATTACACTGAATGAGCGCCCTGTGGATGTCAGCAGAGCGATGGGCACAAGGTTCATGTGGCTTCTGCATTATCACAACAATTCGAATACACGTTCTAATACTGTGGGAGGAAAACACAGCTGAAAGTCAAGAGGATTGTGATTGACAGGTAAATTATCCAATCAGAGACGATCTGTGACTCATTACACCTGATTTCACAGCTCTGTCACAGTTTAGAGGTGTGTGTGTGTGTGTTTGTGTGTCTGTGTGTGTGTACGTGTGTGTGTGTGTGTGTGTGTATCTCTGTATTTAATGTCTCTGTGTGTCTCACAAATGTACAATAGCAATATCTTAACCCTGACTTGTTTCTATGGCATACTTCTGTCTTGTGATGTCACACGGTGGAGAGAGAGACAGTGGAGAGAGAGACATAGAGAGAGAGAGACAGAGAGAGACAGTGAAGAGAGGGACATAGAGAGAGAGACAGAGAGAGACAGTGAAGAGAGGGACATAGAGAGACAGTGGAGGGAGAGATACAGTGGAGAGAGAGACATAGAGAGAGAGACAGAGAGAGACAGTGAAGAGAGGGACATAGAGAGACAGTGGAGGGAGAGATACAGTGGAGAGAGAGACATAGAGAGAGAGACAGAGAGAGACAGTGAAGAGAGGGACATAGAGAGACAGTGGAGGGAGAGATACAGTGGAGAGAGAGACATAGAGAGAGAGACATTGAGAGAGAGAGAGAGACAGTGGAGAGAGAGAGAGAGACAGTGGAGAGAGAGAGAGTACATCCAATCTGATCCGCAGTCAGATCCTCACCAGGTGTGTCAGGTCTGTAAACCATAACCCTCCATCATTCCATGTGGCTTCTCTCTGACGCCAAATGGAAAAGCATAGTCTTCATTAGCGTGATGCTGGTAAGAGCTCCGGCTGGGGATTTCCCTCACCCAGATTCAGCCACACCCATCGAGGGGGAGGGGGGGGGGGGGGGGGGGGGGCCTTAGCACTGGCAGGGGCCCCACGGCAGCATAACAACACATCTGCCACATCTGCCCCAGCACCGAGAGGGACATGTATTATAGAGGAGACACTGTGCCCAGAAAGACGGTGAAGAGAGAGACACATCTGCTCCCATAGTAGTCGCCTAATAGTGTTGAAGCTACATTTAGTTTGTATTTATGTATTTGGGGAAAGTAACTTCAAAGTACTGCAGTAGTAAAGTAACGCTTTACAATCCAGAGACGGTGATTTTGTAGAGTGACACATTACTTTGAGATATTAAGTTGTGTTCTGCTGAGAGAGATGTTTGTGCCTCTAGTTCCTGATATTGGCGTCGATGGAGCTATGACGACTTCTGTTTTTGACAATGATAGAGAGGGAGACCAGAGAGAGCAAAGGAGAGAGACCAGAGAGAGAGACCAGAGAGAGCAAAGGATAGAGACCAGAGAGAGAGACCAGAGAGAGAGACCAGAGAGAGCAAAGGAGAGAGACCAGAGAGAGACCAGAGAGAGCAAAGGAGAGAGACCAGAGAGAGAGACCAGAGAGAGCAAAGGATAGAGACCAGAGAGAGAGACCAGAGAGAGAAACCAGAGAGAGCAAAGGAGGAGAGACCAGAGAGAGAAACCAGAGAGAGCAAAGGAGAGAGACCAGAGAGAGACCAGAGAGAGCAAAGGAGAGAGACCAGAGAGAGAGACCAGAGAGAGCAAAGGATAGAGACCAGAGAGAGAGACCAGAGAGAGAAACCAGAGAGAGCAAAGGAGAGAGACCAGAGAGAGAGACCAGAGAGAGAGACCAGAGAGAGCAAAGGAGAGAGACCAGAGAGAGACCAGAGAGAGCAAAGGAGAGAGACCAGAGAGAGAGACCAGAGAGAGCAAAGGAGAGAGACCAGAGAGAGACCAGAGAGAGCAAAGGAGAGAGACCAGAGAGAGAGACCAGAGAGAGCAAAGGATAGAGACCAGAGAGAGAGACCAGAGAGAGAAACCAGAGAGAGCAAAGGAGAGAGACCAGAGAGAGAAACCAGAGAGAGCAAAGGAGAGAGACCAGAGAGAGAAACCAGAGAGAGCAAAGGAGAGAGACCAGAGAGAGAAACCAGAGAGAAAGACCAGAGAGAGAGACCAGAGAGAGAGACCAGAGAGAGAGACCAGAGAGAGAGACCAGAGAGAGCAAAGGAGAGAGACCAGAGAGAGAAACCAGAGAGAGAGACCAGAGGGAGAGACCAGAGAGAGAGCCCAGAGAGAGAGCCCAGAGAGCGAGACCAGAGAGAGAGACCAGAGGTACAGACCAGACAGGTTGGGACCAGAGACAGAGAGTCCAGAGACAGAGAGAGACCAGAAAGAGAGAGACTAGAAAGAGAGACCAGAGACAGACCAAGGGAGAGAGACCAGACAGAGAGCCTATAGGAGAGAGACAACAGAGAGAGAGATACCATAGAGCAGGTAGAGACCAGAGAGAGGAAGAGACCAGAGAGAGGAAGAGACCAGACCAGACAGAGGTAGAGACCAGACAGCGAGAGGTGAGACCCAGTCACATAAGTTTTCTTTTGACTATAAATATAGGTAATTGTTATGTTATGCTAGCAGTTACTGTATATGTTGGAGTCCAGGTTAGCACTGGGGAAAGCAGGTACAAACAGTTTTTGTTCTTATAGCTATCAACTCATGGGGAAGCTAATAGGTATATAAATAAATAAATACATTTAGATAAAAGCATGTAATTTCCTGCTCCACCTGAAGCTGTATGTTTGAAATAAAAGCTGAGGAAGTCATTCATGTTCTTGATTCTAACGTTAAACCGTCTGAAACCATGAAGCCAGCACTGGTTTAAAGGGTGATTCTCCAGTCGCTGCTTCTGTGAGAGCGGCTCCACGGGGACAACTCCAAACTGACACGCAATTAATTCAACCGGGCACTTCACACATGTCCGAACACGAGGAGAATTAACACCAGGAACTCAGGAGGAAGAGGAGGAGGAGGAGGAGGAGGAGGAGGAGGAGGAGCAGCTAGCCTACAGATCTGTATGGAACATCTCGATCACAGTTCTCGATACCCTGACGGTTTACATTTGTTCTCGATCCTCTGCTTTGTGAGGTTTAGTCAGAGCTAATTCTTATTGCTATGTGTTGGATCAGGTTTTGGTTCTTAGATATCGGTAGGTTGAGGGGAAATCCTCTGCCTTTCCGTTGGTGGTTAGCATAGCATAGAATATAGCATGACTCTATTCATTTTGTATGAAATTAGTAGACATTTATATACAGTACAGACCAAAAGTTTGGACACACCTTCTCATTCAAAGAGTTTTATATTTTCATGATTATGAAAATTGTACATTCACACTGAAGGCATCAAAACTATGAATGAACTCATGTGAATTATGTACGTACTCAAAAAAAGTATGAAACAACTGAAAATATGTCTTTTTCTCTGATACTGCTTCTCTCTTGGCTTTCTCTGGATGAGCTTCAAGAGGACCTGAAATGATCTGAGTTCCCACAGATGCTTAGCACTTGTTGGCCCTTTCACCTTCACTCTGTGGTCCAGCCCCAACACCATCTGGACTGGGTTCAGGTCCGGTGACTGGAGCCCGGGTCATCTGGCCCAGCACCATCACTCTCCTTATTGGACAAACTGCCCTTACACAGCCTGGTGTGGATCTACAGCAATAGTCATGGAAAGTAAGGACACTCATTGAATGAGAAAGTGTGTCCAAACTTTTGGTCTGCACTGTAGATAGATGGATAGAAAGTTTATTGATCCTGGAAATGAAGTGCAGGTGTCCAGCAGAGGACACCAGCACTTCTGTTTTCTGTATCTGTAATTGTATGTCACTTTTTGTAACTTCTGTCCAGGACTCCCTTGAAAAAGAGGTTCTTAATCTCAATTGAACTTTCCTTGTTAAATATAAAACATAAAATAAAAACAATAATGCTCTGGTTCCTGGTTTATGACAGGGGTGATGTGTTCTCGAAATAACCGACAAAAAGGTCAATCCTTTCAGTAGCAGCTGTTTGTTTTAATTCTGTAAAACCCTTAGACTTAAACACTTTATAACCATCTGAGACCAGAGAGAGAGAGAGACCAGAGAGAGGCCAGAGAGAGGCCAGAGAGATAGAGAGAGACCAGAGAGAGACCAGAGAGAGACCAGAGAGAGGCCAGAGAGAGGCCAGAGAGATAGAGAGAGACCAGAGAGAGACCAGAGAGAGACCAGAGAGAGGCCAGAGAGAGGCCAGAGAGAGGCCAGAGAGTGGCCAGAGAGAGACCAGAGAGAGGCCAGAGAGAGGCCAGAGAGAGGCCAGAGAGATAGAGAGACCAGAGAGAGGCCAGAGAGAGACCAGAGAGAGGCCAGAGAGAGACCAGAGAGAGGCCAGAGAGAGGCCAGAGAGAGGCCAGAGAGATAGAGAGACCAGAGAGAGGCCAGAGAGAGACCAGAGAGAGGCCAGAGAGAGACCAGAGAGAGACCAGAGAGAGACCAGAGAGAGGCCAGAGAGAGGCCAGAGAGAGACCAGAGAGAGGCCAGAGAGATAGAGAGACCAGAGAGAGGCCAGAGAGAGGCCAGAGAGAGGCCAGAGAGATAGAGAGAGACCAGAGAGAGGCCAGAGAGAGGCCAGAGAGAGGCCAGAGAGAGGCCAGAGAGAGGCCAGAGAGAGGCCAGAGAGTGGCCAGAGAGAGACCAGAGAGAGGCCAGAGAGAGACCAGAGAGAGGCCAGAGAGAGGCCAGAGAGAGGCCAGAGAGTGGCCAGAGAGAGACCAGAGAGAGGCCAGAGAGATAGAGAGACCAGAGAGAGGCCAGAGAGAGGCCAGAGAGAGGCCAGAGAGATAGAGAGAGACCAGAGAGAGACCAGAGAGAGGCCAGAGAGAGGCCAGAGAGAGGCCAGAGAGAGACCGGAGAGAGGCCAGAGAGAGGCCAGAGAGAGGCCAGAGAGAGGCCAGAGAGAGGCCAGAGAGAGGCCAGAGAGAGGCCAGAGAGAGGCCAGAGAGAGGCCAGAGAGTGGCCAGAGAGAGGCCAGAGAGAGGCCAGAGAGAGGCCAGAGAGAGGCCAGAGAGAGGCCAGAGAGTGGCCAGAGAGAGACCAGAGAGAGACCAGAGAGAGAAACCAATGAGAGAGACCAGAGAGAGGCCAGAGAGAGAGACCCGAGAGATAGAGAGAGCAGGGATCTCAAAAGTGGGTCTTGATATAGTATGATCCGTTCCTGTTTCCTTTGTTCTTCTGTCTCCGTAGAGTCCAGTCTTTGATCATTGATACAAATGTTCCAAAGTGTGTGTGGCATCATCGCTCTGTTCTCTGGGATCTACACCACAGACTGGAAGTTGGTTTTTGACTTTGCTCCAAGTAAAATAGAAACAAAAACCAGACTCTGTACTGATACGGGTCTTCATGTCCAGGCCGAAGACCCGCACACACGCACACACGCACACACACACGCACGCACGCACGCACGCACGCACGCACGCACGCGCGCACACACACACACACACACACACACACACACACACACACACACACATATGTTAGTCACACATTCCAGACCTCCGCAGTGACTTTGATGCTTCCGATACTTTAACATGACATTAAAGTCAACTCTTTTGCCCTGTTTCCACCAGCTCTGTTTAACCAGAACCAGGTCCTTCTTTAGTCCCTCTTGGACCTGGTTCTATCCAGGCCAAGCTGGTACTGAAGTGATTGGCTAGAGTCTATCTTTGGTCTCTCTCTCTTTCCAGGGCCAGAACTCCCCCTGAAAAAAGGCATTCTGAATACCCCTTGTGATTTTCCTGGTTAATAAAGGTCAATAATAACATTAGCTTAAATGCTGAGTCGTGTGGACACTCTCCCGACTGTAAATGGCTGAATATTCTACACCAGTGTCTTTACTTCAAGCACAAACTCCCTCAAACCTGACTTAATAATTCAATGTTTAAAACCTTCTTCAAACATTCAGTATTCTGCCAGTCGTCCCAGGGGAGGACAGGGGCCACATTCTACATGACTGAAGATTATTAGGACTTCTCTCTCTGCTTTGGAGATTGGGTTTCACGGCTACCTTTTAATTAAAGCTCATTTTCTGCTTCTTAAACACTTCTTCAGAGAATACGCCTCCCTCAAGAACTTCAAAGTGCCTCCATTGGCACGTATCATTTACATCTGATTAGTTATTCCGAACGTGCAGAAACGAGAAGGTGTTTCTCTCTGCAGCTGGTTAGAGACGGAATGTATCTGTGAAAAGGTGAGAGAGGGATTTCAAGTTAAACTGGAGAAGGTGGGAAAGTTGTCAAATTGGTCTTTCTGGTCTTTCTCTGGTCTATCTCTCTGGTCTCTCTCTGTTCTATCTCTCTCTGGTCTTGCTACGGTCTATCTCTCTGGTCTCTATCCGGTCTATTTCTGTTTGGTCTCTCTCTGGTCTCTCTTTTTGGTCTCTCTCGGGTCTCCCTCTCTGGTCTATCTCCCTCTTCTCTCTCTCGAGTTTCTCTCTCTGGTCTGTCTCTCTATACCTCTCTCTATCTCTCTGGTCTCTCTGGTCTCTCTCTGGTCCCTCTCTCTGGTCTATCTCTCTGGTCTCTCTCTGGTCTATCTCTCTGGTCTCTCTCTGGTCTCTCTCTGGTCTATCTCTCTGGTCTCTCTCTGGTCTCTCTCTGGTCTATCTCTCTGGTCTCTCTCCGGTACCTCTCTGGTCTATCTCTCCGGTCTCTCTCTGGTCTATCTCTCTGGTCTCTCTCCGGTACCTCTCTGGTCTATCTCTCTGGTCTCTCTCTGGTCTATCTCTCTGGTCTCTCTCTGGTCTATCTCTCTGGTCTCTCTTTGGTCTCTCTCTGGTCTCTCTTTGGTCTCTCTCCGCTCTCTCTCTGGTCTCTCTCTTGTCTCTCTCTAATTTCTCTCTCTGATCTCTCTCCGCTCTCTCTCTGGTCTCTCTCCGCTCTCTCTCTGCTCTCTCTCTGGTCTCTCTCTGGTCTCTCTCCGCTCTCTCTCCGCTCTCTCTCTGGTCTCTCTCTTGTCTCTCTCTGGTCTATCTCTCTGCTCTCTCTCCGCTCTCTCTGGTCTCTCTCTTGTCTCTCTCTAATCTCTCTCTCTGCTCTTTCTCTGCTCTCTCTCTGGTCTCTCTCTGGTCTCTCTCTGCTTTCTCTCCGCTCTCTCTCTAATCTCTCTCTCTGATCTCTCTCTGCTCTCGCTCTGGTCTTTCTCTCTATTTCTGGTCTAATTACAGACTTTACTGCTCGATTAGCTCCATGACTAATATCTCAGAGATGTTGTAACGTTTTAAAACATATATACATTTGCCTCCAGGCCATACTTCAGTGTCATAAGTGCATGTGGACTGGGCACTTTTGTGTATGACACTTACATAAACTAAACCCAAACTCTACTGAAGTGCTGTAGTGATAGAGTGAGTCGGTGCAGACAGGAACAGCCTCTGGGTCGAAACATTCCGGACATTTCCTCTTTTCTTATCGTGTTTTCGTTGTGTATTCAGCGCCACAGGCTTCAGTCCAGCTCAGTCCAAGGTCAGGACCACGACCAGATCTCTGAAACTATATTTACTGAATGTTTTGTCTCTGGTTTTATCCCTGTGTTTCCCCCGAGATAATTTGAGGAGCTGGTCCTCTGGTCTCTCTCTTTTCGGTCTCTCTCTCTGGTCTCTGGCTCTGGTGTCTACCCCTTTTTTCTGGCTCTGGCCTCTCTCTGTTTGGTTTCTCTCTCTGGTCTCTCTCTGGTCTCTCTCTGGTCTCTCTCTTGTCTCTTTCTGGTCTCTCTCTTGTCTCTCTCTTGTCTCTTTCTGGTCTCTCTCTGGTCTCTTTCTTGTCTCTCTCTTGTCTCTCTCTTGTCTCTTTCTGGTCTCTCTCTGGTCTCTCTCTTGTCTCTCTCTGGTCTCTTTCTTGTCTCTCTCTGGTCTCTCTCTTGTCTCTCTCTTGTCTCTCTCTTGTCTCTCTCTGGTCTCTCTCTTGTCTCTCTCTGGTCTCTCTCTGGTCTCTTTCTTGTCTCTCTATTGTCTTTCTCTGATCTCTCTCTGGTCTCTCTCTTGTCTCTCTCTAGTCTCCCTCTCTCTGGTCTCTCTTTCTGGTCTCTCTCTAGTCTCTGCCTTTGGTCTCTGCCTCTGGGCTCTCTCTCTCTCTGGTTTCTCTCTATTATCTCTCTGGTCTCTCTCTGGTCTCTCTGGTCCCTCTGGTCTCTCTCTTGTCTCTCTCTGGTCTCTCTCTGGTCTCTCTGGTCCCTCTGGTCTCTCTCTTGTCTCTCTTTGGTCTCTCTTGTGTGTGTCTCTCTCTCTGCTCTCTCTTTGCTCTCTCTCTCTGCTCTCTCTCTGCTCTCTCTTTGCTCTCTCTTTGCTCTCTCTCTCTGGTCTCTCTCTGGTCTCTCTTGTCTCTCTCTTGTCTCTCTCTTGTCTCTCTCTGGTCTCTCTCTGCTCTCTCTCTGCTCTCTCTCTGCTCTCTCTCTGCTCTCTCTCTCTGCTCTCTCTGGTCTCTCTGCTCTCTCTCTCTGCTCTCTCTCTGCTCTCTCTCTGCTCTCTCTCTCTGCTCTCTCTCTGCTCTCTCTCTGCTCTCTCTCTCTGCTCTCTCTCTGCTCTCTCTCATATCCTTAAACCCTGTAACAGTTTATTAATCCTTTTGTTGCTTACACGTGTGTCTTTCTCCTGTGGTCGTTCCTCCGGCGCAGGTCTTAGCTCGCTCTGCCATCTCAGCCTCACATCTGCTTCCATTCAACATACTCCACATTCCTCCGCTGTTTCTCCTGTTACTTCCTGACTCCCCCCTTCCTCCCCCTCCTCCCCCCTGTCCCGCCACGTGGACAGGGGCAGATAAAGCTCCACATTATAATGCAGTCAATGGCAACAGGAGGCAGAGGGCGAGGTGCGAGTCTGAGAAGGTCCAGATTCAGGTTCAGTGTATTTGCCTTTTGCAGTAAAACCAGATGTGCAGATGTACAGCAGCGGTGGGAGGGGCCTCGCTTCTGTCAGTGTGCCCCAGGGCAGCTGTGGCTTCAGTGTAAGTTTATTGCAGGTGTCTCCAACCTTTTTCCAATCTTTTTCCACACAGAGCTACTTTCCTGGGATGATAAAGGCAGAGAGCTACTCCTTTAAGCTGCCCTGGTGATGTATCAAGCCAAGATTATAACTTTATTGATCTCACAATAGAGAAATGTACAAATATTGATGTGAACGCGTCTGATATCGGGATAAAGTGATTATTTATCATTGTATTTTTGTTCTAGTGACAAAGTAAGTGCATTTACAATAATAAATACTGATAATGAATAATACAATCTGAAATATTACGTATATTATTTGATTTTTTTTTATTTCTAAATGCTTTGGCGAGCTACTGGTGGCTCCTGAGCAACAAGCTGGAGACCCCTGGATTATCACCACTGAGTTTGGAGCTTTGCCGTTGAAACTATGTGCCACCACTTTTGTCGTCTATGGGCAGTTTCAAAAAGGCCACGGGGGCTGGAAAATGTGAAAAAAAAACGCATCTGTGCCTTCTCAAGTCCATAGCGGCTAAACTAGACTGGTCCAAAAAAAATTCACTCCCCTCAGCATTGACATATGTGGAACTCAGCGTTGAGCCAAGAGCCAACTTTTGGACCATTCTGTAAAGACTTTTTCGAGAGGTTCGCTAATGCTATATGTTAGCATTGAATAATTCTTATTCTGGATCCACCCCCGCTGGGTATGACCCCACTGGTCTGGAGTGAATGAATATCACTGAGAAGAGACCGTTAGCGTCCAGGACAGAGCTCATTAGAGTTAGCGCTGATATGGAGGGTCGTGTTCTGAAGGTTGAGAGTTCTTATAAGTCACAGTAACAGAGTTTGTTTCTTCTATGGCAGAGGAGTCAAACCCTTTTTGGTCCGCGGGAAAATTCCAAAACATAAGAGCTGGTCGGGGCCAGAAGTATAAAAGTGAGATAAACAATTTGATTTAATTTAATTTTAAATTCACTGTTCTTGACGTGGGTTTGGATATTATCCAGTAAGTTTTGATTCAACCAAATATCCATAAGATTTGAAACTGAAAACTGCTACTTAAAAAATAAACAAATAATGAAGTAACTTTAACTTCTAAGTAAGTAAGTCATCTTTATTGATATACTGCCTTTCACAGACCAGAGTCACAAAGCGGTTTACAACTGTTTTTTTTTGGGGGGGGGGCATTTGTCTCTCCTTCCACACAGAGATGGGAGCGGGGCCAGCACAGGAGGCACATGCACAGTCCTATTGTACATGTTTTTAGTGGTAGGGGAAACCGTAGCACCCCCAGGAAACCTACGCAGACACAGGGAGAACATGCAAACTCCACTCAGAAAGGCCCTGTTCCGACTGGGATTTGAACCCTGGACCTTCTTGCTGAGAAGTGAGAGTCCTAACCACTCAGTCACCGTGCCGCCCAGCTTCTAATTAACATTTTAGAACAAATATAATGACATGGTTGTTTTTCTGAGACAATAGGCTTTAAAATGAAGTATAACGCAGTATATGCCATAGCAGTGTGTTTGTGTCAATGTCACTTACCATCAAGCTGCAGGTCACTGTGATCCTCCTGAGATCCTCTGGAGATTATTTTCTTTCTCCAGAGATTTATTTATTTATTACATGATTTAAATGAAATTCAAAGGTGAGTTCTGCCTTTCACTCCATTCATTTAAATGTAAAAAATTAAAACGTTGCCATTTCACTTGGACTGGTCCTGGTCTTGGACTGGTCTTGGATTGGTCTAGTCCTGGTCTTGGACTGGTCTTGGACTGGTCTTGGATTGGTCTTGGATTGGTCCTGAGCTGTGTTTTCCATCAGAGAAGAGAAAAATAAGATAAACTTGTGTGTTGCTAGTTACCAGAGCAACACAATGTTTACTGACAGCAGTTAGCATTTAGCATTAGCCTTTTAACAAACATATTTAGGGATTATTAATTGTTAGTGAAGGCAAAAACAAACTCACGCTCTCACTCAGATTTGTGACTGAAGTTCCTTGTATAGCTGTGAATGAAGCTAATAAACTATCTTCATAATTCACATATACTGTACTATAACTGGGTTCAAAGAGACATTTTTGCATAATCCATCTAAGCGTTGCATGTGTTTCTTGACAGCTCTGACAGGTCTTGCTGTAGGTGCCGCGGGACCCTTGTACGGGTCATTAGTGAGCACAGACTTCCACTTACTGTAGTTTTAAATGAGGCTAAGGTTCTGCCAGACTGAGCACTGACAGGGTCTACAGAGACTCAGGGACGCAGAGAGGCAGAGAGAGGCAGACAGGAAGAGAGGAAGAGAGAGGCAGAGAAGCAGAGAGAGGAAGAGAGGAGGAGAGAGGAAGGGAGAGGCAGAGAGGAAGAGAGATGCAGAGGCAGAGAGAGGAAGAGAGGAGGAGAGAGGAAGAGAGGAAGAGAGATGCAGAGGCAGAGAGAGGAAGAGAGGAGGAGAGAGGAAGAGAGATGCAGAGGCAGAGAGGAAGAGATACCGAAAGGGGGAGAGGAAGAATCGCAGAGAGGCAGAGAAACGCAAGGTCTCTGGAAGCTAGTGTGGAAGAGGAGACAGAGAGACAGAGAGACAGAGAGAGAGACAGAGAGACAGAGAGAGAGACAGACAGAGAGAGTCCATGTGTGAAGTGTGCAGTGTGGGCCGTGAGAAATGGACAATCAAAAACCACACCCTTTGAGGCCCCGTCCACACGTAGCCTGGTATCTGCTAAACCGCAGATATTTGTCTTTGTTTGCACAAAGTTGAAATTTTTTGAAAACGGCGTTTATGTTTGTGTGTAGACAGAGATAAAGAGAGTTTTGTGTTTTTTCACGTCACAGTATGCCCCCAAAACAACAACAAACAAAACATTCGACCTCTGATCGATCGATCTTACTGCCTTTAAACTGTTCGCTCCACATCAGAGAGCATCAAAGTGATCACGGGGAATCACGCTCAAACAACCAACACAGGAGCTAGACCAGGATTAAACCAGGACTAAACCAGGGCTGAGGACGGGGGTCAGTGCTTGTGAACATGGCTTTACTCTGAGTTTCTTCTTAAAAGTGCCGCTACAGAAATGCCGGCGTCAGCATCTAAGCTCCGCCCACTTCTGTGTTTTTCCCCAACGCAGGACGTCAGAGGACGCACATGTTTGGAATGTTCTGAATGTGATTGAAAGCGCAGATGTTTGGTTATGTGTGGATGCAAATTATTTTATAAACGGAGGGGGGAAATATTCGGTTTTAAAAATACCCGGCTACGTGTGGACATGGCATGAGTCTCCTTGTGTACGAACTGTGCCATACTAATAAACTTGCCTTGTGTTATATAGAATTTATAAACATTCTTTCTGTGCATAAGTTACATACAAACATAACAGAAAAAAATACCTCGATGAGAGATGGTTGGAGAGAGCTTATGCACCAGCCAAGAGACCAGGTGACCCCAAAGTCTCTCCATACCTAGCCGTGATGTCACTTCCAAGTCACACTGGATCGGTCAAGGGGGGGTCAGAAGACAGTTGTGGATGGGAGAGGGGGGGAAACAGATGCAAATTCATGGCTACAGATGAGAAAATGCACAGATGGTTCTCTTCATATTCACTTAGTGCTAATGACCAGAAATGTATTCACTTTATTAGTTGAATATTCATGTGTAGCTGCAGCTCTGTATATGACGGTTATACGCACATTTACACGGTTTTCTCTTGTTTTTTCCAGTTGCTATCCCTGTCCTCTGTCTGCAGTCAGAAACATTATCTCTGGGTTAACGGTTCAGAACTAAGATTTGTGTCCAGGCCTTTGTGGCGCTGCCTCATTGGCCTTCGCTCTGTCTCCTCTTTCTTTCTCCTGTTTTTCTTCTTTCCACCTTTTCTTCTCTCTCCACTCTCTTTACTCCGGTCCCTATAGAGGAGAGAGATTTGCAGAGGCGACGTGGATGTGGATGTGTGTGTGTGTGTGTGTGTGTGTGTGTGTGTGTGTGTGTGTGTGTGTGCGTGTGTGTGTGTGTGTGTGTGTGTGTGTAGACGGGTAGACGGGCTCATCTGTCTTCAGCCCACGCCAGAGTCACCAGACTGTGGACCGAGGCTGGGGTCTAACTCACCTCCAGACGAGGACCAGAGACCCAGTGTGACCTGTGTGTGTGAGAGAGAGAGAGAGAGAGAGAGAGAGAGAGAGAGAGAGAGAGAGAGAGAGAGAGAGAGAGAGAGAGAGAGAGAGAGAGAGAGAGAGAGAGAAGAGAGAGAGAGAGAGAGAGAGAGAGAGAGAGAGAGAGAGAGAGAGAGAGAGAGAGAGAGAGAGAGAGAGAGAGAGAGAGAGAGAGAGAGAGAGAATTCCAGATATGAGGCTGTAGTCAGGACTGAGGCTATAGATCCAGGACTGAGGCTGTAGACCCAGGACTCAAAAACCACTCTTTTGTAGCTGTTATAAAACTACAAAATGAAAGAATTTATTGTCTGAAAAACATGTTATTTTTGCTGCTTCTGTCGAGAATGCGACCAGTGAAATGAGGCTTGATTACATAATGACTGCTCTGCTGGACAAATGCAAGACCTGTGCTCTCTACAATCAAACAGGCAGCAGGTGGGCGACTTCACAATACATGCACTGTGGAACCCACGCAGACACAAGGAGAACATGCAAACTCCACTCAGAAAGACACCGTTCCGACTGGGATTCAAACCCAGGATCTCGTCGTTGATACAAGCAAGAGTATATCCATTGGCAAGACACACACACACACAGAAACCCGCATACACTCTCTGTCTCTCTATTTCTCATTCCTGGATCTACAGCCTCAGTCCTGGATCTACAGCCTCAGTCCTGGATCTACAGCCTCAGTCCTGGATCTACAGCCTCAGTCCTGGGTCTACAGCCTCAGTCCTGGATCTACAGCCTCAGTCCTGGGTCTACAGCCTCAGTCCTGGATCTACAGCCCCAGTCCTGGATCTACAGCCTCAGTCCTGGATCTACAGCCTCAGTCCTGGATCTACAGCCTCAGTCCTGGGTCTACAGCCTCAGTCCTGGGTCTACAGCCTCAGTCCTGGGTCTACAGCCTCAGTCCTGGATCTACAGCCCCAGTCCTGGGTCTACAGCCTCAGTCCTGGATCTACAGCCTCAGTCCTGGGTCTACAGCCTCAGTCCTGGATCTACAGCCTCAGTCCTGGATCTACAGCCTCAGTCCTGGGTCTACAGCCTCAGTCCTGGGTCTACAGCCTCAGTCCTGGATCTACAGCCTCAGTCCTGGATCTACAGCCTCAGTCCTGGGTCTACAGCCTCAGTCCTGGGTCTACAGCCTCAGTCCTGGATCTACAGCCTCAGTCCTGGATCTACAGCCTCAGTCCTGGGTCTACAGCCTCAGTCCTGGGTCTACAGCCTCAGTCCTGGATCTACAGCCTCAGTCCTGGATCTACAGCCTCAGTCCTGGGTCTACAGCCTCAGTCCTGGATCTACAGCCTCAGTCCTGGATCTACAGCCTCAGTCCTGGGTCTACAGCCTCAGTCCTGGGTCTACAGCCTCAGTCCTGGGTCTACAGCCTCAGTCCTGGGTCTACAGCCTCAGTCCTGGGTCTACAGCCTCAGTCCTGGATCTACAGCCTCAGTCCTGGGTCTACAGCCTCAGTCCTGGGTCTGGGTTCTTGATTCTCTAATCTGTTGTTGGTGAATCCGCAACTTTGTAAAGTCCAGTCGACTGCTGCTGTGATTGAGGCCGATGCACAGATACTCTGAATTGAAATGAATGAGGCTTTTACTTCCCGTTATCACATTTGTTGCTCATATATTTTTCAACTTTCGGCTGCAGTGAGGGACTTGGCTCACCTCCAGACAAGGCCACCCCCCTCCTCCCCACCTCCTCCCCCGCCTCCCCCTCCTCACCCTCTGCTCCTCGCCACACATGGCCAGGCCTCAGCAGCCTGTAGCCCACGGTGTGTGAGCTCCGAGGCCGGTCTGTGAGGCTCGCGGGGGGCCCCTGACTCTGGAACTGTGCTAATTAGAGCTGGAGCCTAGAGACCAGAGAGAGCACTTCTCCCCCCTGCCTCCCCCTGCCTCCCCCTGCCTCCCCCCCTCTCCCCGCTGAGCTCCTGCGCCACATTTAAAACATTTGCATTACATACACATATTTATGAGTATTCTGCTTCTGGGGAAAGTCAGTCATTTAAAGCTGGGGGACAAATCTTTCATATCTATATTCATAATAATATTTATATTCTCTCGGGTCACTCTGGTCTCTCTCTCTCCCTCTGGTCTCTCTCTCTCTCTGATCTTTCTCTCTGGTCTCTCTCTCTCAGGTTTCTCTCTGGTCTCTCTCTCTCTCTCTCTCTCTCTGAGCTTTCTCTCTGGTCTCTCTCTCTCTCTCTCTCTGGTTTGTCTCAGGTCTATCTTTCTCTCTCTCTCTGATATTTCTGTCTGGTCTCTCTCTCTCAGGTTTCTCTCTGGTCTCTCTCTCTCTCTCTCTCTCTCTCTGATCTTTCTCTCTGGTCTCTCTCTCTCTCTCTCTCTCTCTGGTTTGTCTGAGGTCTATCTTTCTCTCTCCCTCTCGTCTCTCTCTCTCTGATATTTCTCTCTGGTCTCTCTCTCTCTCTCTGATCTTTCTCTCTGGTCTCTCTCTCTCTCAGGTTTCTCTCTGGTCTCTCTCTCTCTCTCTGATCTTTCTCTCTGGTCTCTCTCTCTCCGGTTTCTCTCTAGCTGGTCTCTCTCTCTTAAGGACTCTTTCTCTCTCCCTCTGGTCTCTCTCTCTCTCTCTCTCTCTGATCTTTTTCTCTGTCTCTCGCTCTCTGGTTTCTCTCTAGCTGGTCTCTCTCTCTCTCTCTCTCTCTGATCTTTTTCTCTGTCTCTCGCTCTCTGGTTTCTCTCTAGCTGGTCTCTCTCTCAAGGACTCTTCCTCCCTCTGGTGTGCGTGTGTGTGTGGATGTGTGAAGGGTTGTGTGTTTGCTTGATTCACGGTTGTTAACTGCATATTTTAGCCCTCCGTTTTGTGAATAAACCTGACCTTGCTTGTATTGAGAAATGTGTCTATTTATATATTTGTGTGCACAGAACTGATATCATTGTCTAAAGCAGACCTGGAGATTCTTATCCATGCATTTGTCTCCAGTAGGTTAGACTACTGCAATAGGGCCCTCTTCTTAAATGGTGTTGCCTTTCTATCTCACAGGTCTGTTTGTGTGTGGTTTGCTCCAAACATAGTTCCTGTAAAAAATAACACAGTCAGCAGAGTACATTCAAAAAACAATACAAGAAAAATAAAGACAACTGGCAACGACAGCAACTAGTCCCCCCTGAATAGAACCAATAAGTCCGTCGAGCGGATAACAGACCACATTTGATAATCCTGACCAAAAAGATAACCCCCCCCACCCCACCCCCAGTACCCCACCGCCCATACTACCCACAAAACTAGCACCCCGACTCCACTAAACTACCCTTGTATTAACCAAACTAAAAGACCCGTTCCCACACAAAGACTTACCACTTTACTTACTTTATATTACATAACCCACCATCCACTCCCCCACGCTTCCTACCGACTTCCTACGTACCCGCCCTACTACCGTCTACTTCTAAAACCACCTACCACAACATCCACACTAACCATCACCCACCAGCCCACTCCCCATTGTTTGCCCCCCGCCCCCCCGCACGCGCCCCCCCCGCCCCCCGTCAACCACCCACTGCTCCACCCTACTACCGACGTCCGCCCCTCCTCGCCCATATCCCCCCGCCCCGCGTGGCCTCCCCCAACTACACTACCCCTTCCCATCCTTCCACAATCCGCACATCAATACACTCGCCCCACCGTCCAGCCGTTCCTACCTTTTTTCCCTCCCTGGTCATTCTGTTTTAGCCCCCCCGCGCAACCTATACCTACTCATTACACATCACTTACTTCCTGATGTGCACAGAGAATATACAAACCACAGCATCTGGCTTGTTACTCAAGTCACCATCCATGGCCTCGCACCTAAATATATTAGTGACAATGTAGTTGTCCCCATATGACCCGATGGCCCGGGCACTCTGAGGAGCACAGGGGACTGGACTCCTGCGCTGGGACTTCTGAGTGAGCACAGGGACTGGACTCCTGTTAGTGCCCAGAGTCAGAACTAAACATGGGGAGGCTGCTTTTCAGATTCATGCTGCTAAAATCTGGAACAGTCTTCCTGAAGATGTGAGACAGGCCTCCTCTCTGACAATGTTTAAAACCAGGTTAAAGACAGTTCTGTTTAGCTGTGCATACAACTGAGGGATTTTATATTTTTATCTTTCTTTTTAATGTTCTGTGATTATTTATGATTTTAATGCTTTCTTGTTTTGTTCAGCACTTTGAATTGCCTTGTGTATGAATTGTGCTATATAAATAAACTTGCCTTGCCTTGCCTGTGCCATTATCTCTGTCTCTTCTCTCTTGGTCTCTCTCTGGTCTCTCTCTCTGGTCTCTCTCTGGTCTCTCTCTCGGGTCTCTCTCTGGTCTCTCTCTGGTCTCTCTCTGGTCTCTCTCTGTCTCTCTCTTGGGTCTCTCTCTGGTCTCTCTCTGGTCTCTCTCTGTCTCTCTCTCTGGTCTCTCCTCTGGTCTCTCTCTGGTCTCTCTCTGGTTCTCTCTCTGGTCTCTCTCTCTCTCTGTCTCTCTCTGGTCTCTCTCCTGGTCTCTCTCTCTGGTCTCTCTCTGGTCTCCTCTCTGGTCTCTCTCTGGTCTCTCTCTCTGGTCTCTCTCTCTGGTCTCTCTCTCTGGTCCTCTCTCTGGTCTCTCTCTCTGGTCTCTCTCTGGTCTCTCTCTCTGGTCTCTCTCTGGTCTCTCTCTGGTCTCCTCTCTGGTCTCTCTCTCTGGTCTCTCTCTGGTCTCTCTCTGGTCTCTCTCTGGTCTCTCTCTGGTCTCTCTCTGGTCTCTCTCTGGTCTCTCTCTCTGGTCTCTCTCTCTGGTCTCTCTCTCTGGTCTCTCTCTGGTCTCTCTCTCTGGTCTCTCTCTGGTCTCTCTCTCTGGTCTCTCTCTCTGGTCTCTCTCTCTCTGGTCTCTCTCTGGTCTCTCTCTCTGGTCTCTCTCTGGTCTCTCTCTCTGGTCTCTCTCTGGTCTCTCTCTCTGGTCTCTCTCTCTGGTCTCTCTCTCTGGTCTCTCTCTCTGGTCTCTCTCTCTGTCTCTCTCTCTGGTCTCTCTCTCTGGTCTCTCTCTGGTCTCTCTCTCTGGTCTCTCTCTGGTCTCTCTCTGGTCTCTCTCTCTGGTCTCTCTCTGGTCTCTCTCTGGTCTCTCTCTGGTCTCTCTCTCTGGTCTCTCTCTCTGGTCTCTCTCTGGTCTCTCTCTCTGGTCTCTCTCTCTGGTCTCTCTCTCTGGTCTCTCTCTCTGGTCTCTCTCTCTGGTCTCTCTCTCTGGTCTCTCTCTCTGGTCTCTCTCTCTGGTCTCTCTCTCTGGTCTCTCTCTCTGGTCTCTCTCTCTGGTCTCTCTCTCTGGTCTCTCTCTCTGGTCTCTCTCTGGTCTCTCTCTCTGGTCTCTCTCTGGTCTCTCTCTGGTCTCTCTCTCTGGTCTCTCTCTCTCTCTGGTCTCTCTCTCTGGTCTCTCTCTCTGGTCTCTCTCTCTGGTCTCTCTCTGGTCTCTCTCTGGTCTCTCTCTGGTCTCTCTCTCTCTCTGGTCTCTCTCTCTCTCTCTCTCTCTCTCTCTCTGGTCTCTCTCTGGTCTCTCTCTCTGGTCTCTCTCTCTGGTCTCTCTCTCTGGTCTCTCTCTCTGGTCTCTCTCTCTCTCTCTCTCTCTCTGGTCTCTCTCTGGTCTCTCTCTCTCTCGTCTCTCTCTGGTCTCTCTCTCTGGTCTCTCTCTCTGGTCCTCTCTCTGGTCTCCTCTCTGGTCTCTCTCTGGTCTCTCTCTCTGGTCTCTCTCTCTGGTCTCTCTCTGGTCTCTCTCTCTGGTCTCTCTCTCTGGTCTCTCTCTCTGGTCTCTCTCTCTCTGTCTCTCTCTCTGGTCTCTCTCTCTCTGTCTCTCTCTGGTCTCTCTCTGGTCTCTCTCTCTGGTCTCTCTCTCTGGTCTCTCTCTCTGGTCTCTCTCTGGTCTCTCTCTGGTCTCTCTCTCTGGTCTCTCTCTCTGGTCTCTCTCTCTGGTCTCTCTCTGGTCTCTCTCTGCTCTCTCTCTCTGGTCTCTTCTCTGGTCTCTCTCTCTGGTCTCTCTCTGGTCTCTCTCTCTGGTCTCTCTCTGGTCTCTCTCTCTGTCTCTCTCTCTGGTCTCTCTCTCTGGTCTCTCTCTCGTCTCTCTCTCTGGTCTCTCTCTCTGTCTCTCTCTCTGGTCTCTCTCTGTCTCTCTCTGGTCTCTCTCTCTGGTCTCTCTCTCTGGTCTCTCTCTCTGGTCTCTCTCTCTGGTCTCTCTCTCTGTCTCTCTCTCTGGTCTCTCTCTCTCTCTCGTCTCTCTCTCTGGTCTCTCTCTCTGTCTCTCTCTGGTCTCTCTCTCTCTCTCTCTCTGGTCTCTCTCTCGTCTCTCTCTGGTCTCTCTCTCTGGTCTCTCTCTCTGTCTCTCTCTCTGGTCTCTCTCTCTCTCTCTCTCTGGTCTCTCTCTCTGTCTCTCTCTCTCTGGTCTCTCTCTCTCTCTCTCTCTGGTCTCTCTCTGGTCTCTCTCTCTGTCTCTCTCTGGTCTCTCTCTGGTCTCTCTCTCTCTCTCTCTCTCTCTGTCCTCTCTCTCTCTCTCTCCTCTCTCGTCTCTCTCTCTGGTCTCTCTCTCTCTCGTCTCTCTCTCTCTGGTCTCTCTCTCTGTCTCTCTCTCTGTCTCTCTCTCTGGTCTCTCTCTCGGTCTCTCTCTCTCTCTCTCTCTCTCTGTCCTCTCTCTCTCCTCTCTCTCTCTCTGTCTCTCTCTCTGGTCCTCTCTCTGTCCTCCTCTCTCTCTCCTCTCTCTCTGGTCTCTCTCTCTGGTCTCTCTCTGGTCTCTCTCTGCTCTCTCTCTGGTCTCTCTCTCTCTCTCTCTCTCTGTCTCTCTCTGTCTCTCTCTCTGGTCTCTCTCTCTGGTCTCTCTCTCTCTCTCCTCTCTCTGCTCTCTCTCTGGTCTCTCTCTCTCTCTCTCTCCTCTCTCTCTGGTCTCTCTCTCCTCTCTCTCTGTCTCTCTCTCGTCTCTCTCTCGTCTCTCTCTCTGGTCTCTCTCTCTCTCTCTCTCTCTCTCTCTCCTCCGCTCCTCGTCCTCCAGTCACCCCTCTCTCTCCTCTGGTCTCTCTAAGAATCTCTATGGTCTTCTCCTTCAATATCTTCTCTAATGGTCTCTATCTCTCTTCTCTCTCTTCTGTTCCCTCTCCTCTTACCCCTCTCTCCTATCTCCGGTCTCACTTCTCGATCCTTCTTCTTCTCTCGTCTCCTCTCACCTCTCCTTCCTCCTCTCTGCTCCTCTCCATCTCTCTCTCATCCTCTGCCTCCTATCTCACATCTACCTCCTCTGTCCTCCACTGTCACTCTGGTCTCTCCCTTTGGTCTCTCTCTAGTCTCACTCTGGTCTCTCCCTTTGGTCTTTCTCTGGTCTCACTCTGGTCTCACCCTTTGGTCTCTCTCTAGTATCACTCTGGTCTCTCCCTTTGGTCTTTCTCTAGCCTCACTCTGGTCTCTCCCTTTGGTCTTTCTCTAGTCTCACTCTGGTCTCTCCCTTTGGTCTTTCTCTAGTCTCACTCTGGTCTCTCCCTTTGGTCTTTCTCTAGTCACTCTGGTCTCTCCCTTTGGTCTTTCTCTAGTCTCACTCTGGTCTCTCCCTTTGGTCTTTCTCTGGTCTCACTCTGGTCTCACCCTTTGGTCTCTCTCTAGTATCACTCTGGTCTCTCCCTTTGGTCTTTCTCTAGTCTCACTCTGGTCTCTCCCTTTGGTCTTTCTCTAGTCTCACTCTGGTCTCTCCCTTTGGTCTCTCTCTAGTCTCACTCTGGTCTCTCCCTTTGGTCTTTCTCTGGTCTCACTCTGGTCTCACCCTTTGGTCTCTCTCTAGTATCACTCTGGTCTCTCCCTTTGGTCTTTCTCTAGCCTCACTCTGGTCTCTCCCTTTGGTCTTTCTCTAGTCTCACTCTGGTCTCTCCCTTTGGTCTTTCTCTGGTCTCACTCTGGTCTCTCCCTTTGGTCTTTATCTAGTCTCACTCTGGTCTCTCCCTTTGGTCTTTCTCTAGTCTCACTCTGGTCTCTCCCTTTGGTCTTTCTCTGGTCTCACTCTGGTCTCTCCCTTTGGTCTCTCTCTAGTCTCACTCTGGTCTCTCCCTTTGGTCTTTCTCTGGTCTCACTCTGGTCTCACCCTTTGGTCTCTCTCTAGTATCACTCTGGTCTCTCCCTTTGGTCTTTCTCTAGCCTCACTCTGGTCTCTCCCTTTGGTCTTTCTCTAGTCTCACTCTGGTTTCTCCCTTTGGTCTTTCTCTGGTCTCACTCTGGTCTCTCCCTTTGGTCTTTCTCTGGTCTCACTCTGGTCTCTCCCTTTGGTCTTTCTCTGGTCTCACTCTGGTCTCTCCCTTTGGTCTTTCTCTAGTCTCACTCTGGTCTCTCCCTTTGGTCTTTCTCTAGTCACTCTGGTCTCACTCTGGTCTCTCCCTTTGGTCTTTCTCTAGTCACTCTGGTCTCACTCTGGTCTCTCCCTTTGGTCTCTCTCTAGTCTCACTCTGGTCTCTCCCTTTGGTCTTTCTCTAGTCACTCTGGTCTCACTCTGGTCTCTCTCTAGTCTTACTCTGGTCTCTCTCTTTGGCATCTCCCTCTGGTCTCTCTAGTCTCTCTCTGGTTTCTCTCCCTCCGGCATCTCTCTCTGGTCTCTCCTTCTCTCTCTAGTCTCATTCCGGTCTCTCTCTGTCTCTCTCTCTGGTATATTTCTTGTTTCTCACATGCATGTATTTCTGGACTTTGAGTGAGGTTGGTCCTCTCTTTTTCACTTTTCTGTCTGAAAAAACAAATCTGAAATGCCCAAATGGGGTCTCAGCCCAAATAGTCACTTCAGACGTACAATGAAGACAGAATATTGGGGTTAAAAGAACATTTTAATTTTACATAACTCTATTTGTTTGGAGACGTACGATTAAATATGAATGAAACAAAAACGTTATGTACCCCAGCTTTAGGACTGCATCATGGACCAGGGACAGGGACTTTAACTGGGTCTAAACTGGGCCTAAACCCGGACCAGGGACCCTCCAGAAGCCTCCTCTCTCAGACATAACAGAGCAGGCTGTGACGATCCTCGCTCTGAACCATCTGGCCTGGAGCTGGCCCTGTGTTCGGAGCCTGTTAGCATTAGCACTTACAAATATATACATTTCTCACACTGAGCCGAGGAGGAGACTGCAGGAGACAGAAGCGGGAGCAGATTGAGCTGAGGCAGAGTGTCTACTGCAGGAAACCACTCAGAGAACGGGAAGAAAACACCAAGAACCAGGATTATCGCTGCTTTTTACATGTGTTTTTTTTTTTGTCACAGCGGTGAATCAGCTTGTACAGACGGACACGTTCGAAATCAATTACATTTGGTTCTGTATTGCCCTAAATGAGGACATTCTGACTATTAATGTCGTGTGATTACTGTGTACTTTCTGCCGTAGCTACAGAGACCAGAGAGAGAGACCAGAAAGAGAGACCTGAGAGAGGACAAAGAGAGAAACCAGAGAGAGGGACCAGAAAAAGGCCAGAGAGAGACTGAAGAGACTAGAGAGACGAGAGAGAAGCAGAGAGAGGGCAACGAGAGAGACCAGTGAGAGAGAGCCAAGAGAGAGACCAGAGAGAGAGAGACCAGTGAGAGAGAGCCAAGAGAGAGACCAGAGAGATACACCAGAGAAAGGCCAGGGAGAGACACCAGAAGGAGAGACCAGAAAAAGAGACCAGAGAAAGGGACCAGAGAGAGATACCAGAGAGAGATACCAGAGAGAGATACCAGAGAGTGATACCAGAGAGAGATACCAGAGAGAGATACCAGAGAGAGATACCAGAGAGAGATACCAGAGAGAGACACCAGAGAGAGAACAGAGATAGAGACCAGAGAAAGAGAGAGAGACACCAGAGAGAGAACAGCGAGAGGGACCAGGGAGAGAGACCAGGGAGAGACCAGAGAGAGAGGCTAAAGGTAGACCAGAGAGAGAAACCAGACAGAGAGAGGTCAAAGAGAGAGAGAGTAGTTTGTGGTGAAACTGCTCCGTCTCTGGATCCTGGATCCTGCTGCGTCTCTGTGACTGACTCGCTGCTTCTCTGGCCGCTGTGAAATGAAATTGCTTTTTTGATGTTAAAGATTTTTGTGTCGTTTTGCTCCTTATACTCAGTGAGTACCATCAAGTTAAAACGTCTGAGAGGACTGTGGCGCTAAGGAGAGAGAGAGAGAGAGAGGCCAGAGAGAGGTAGAGATTAGAGAGAGATGGGCCTGGAAAAAAAAGAAAGGCAAGAGAGAGAGACCAGAGAGAGATAAGAGAGAGATGGGCCAGATAAAGAGAGGCGAGAGAGAGACCCGAGAGAGAGAGAGAGACCAGAGAGTGAGACACCAGAGAGGGAGAGACCAGAGAGGGAGAGACCAAATAGGGAGAGACCAGAGAGTGAGAGACCAGAGAGTGAGACACCAGAGAGTGAGACACCAGAGAGGGAGAGACCAAATAGGGAGAAACCAAAGAGGGAGAGACCCGAGAGAGAGAGAGAGACCAGAGAGAGAGAGACCAGAGAGTGAAACACAAGAGAGTGAGACACCAGAGAGGGAGAGACCAGAGAGTGAGAGACCAAATAGGGAGAGACCAAATAGGGAGAGACCAAAGAGGGAGAGACCCGAGAGAGAGAGAGACCAGAGAGAGAGAGACCAGAGAGTGAGACACCAGAGAGTGAGGCACCAGAGAGTGAGGCACCAGAGAGTGAGAGACCAGAGAGTGAGAGAGACACACCAGATAGAGACCAGAGAGTGAGACACCAGAAAGAGATAGAGATTAGAGAGAGATAGGCCAGAGAAAGAGAGGCAAGAGAGAGAGAGAGACCAGAGAGTGAGCGACCCGAGAGTGAGGGGCCAGAGAGAGACACACACCAGATAGAGACCAGACACCAGAAAGAGAGACCAGAAAGAGAGCCCAGAAAGAGTGAGTAACTTCTTTGTGAGAACAGATCAACGTATGAATGTCCAAACTTGGTGACAGTTACAGTTTTGTGTTGCGTGTGGATTGGCCCAAAAGGAAGCAGCTCTAAATGAAGAAGAGAAATCTAATTTTTGACAGTTGCCATAGTTACTGGCAAAGTATTTTCAGTTGCCCTCCACCACGATGTGAAACTATTCTTTATTTTATATATTTATTTTTTCGTACTTGCACAAGATATATTTTTCACTTATATCAATATATCAGACGAGTAATTTGCACAGAATAACTTTTAGCCTTTCTGGCTCTGCTCTCTCTCTCTGGTCTATCTCTCTCTGGTGTCTGTCTCTGCTCTCTCTCTGGCATCTCTCTCTCTCTCTCTCTCTCTGGTGTCTGTCTCTGGCCTCTCTTTCTGGTCTCTCTCTCTGGTTTCTCTCTCTCTGGTGTCTGTCTCTGGTCTCTCTCTGGCATCTCTCTCTCTCTCTCTCTCTGGTGTCTGTCTCTGGCCTCTCTTTCTGGTCTCTCTCTTTGGTTTCTCTCTCTCTCTGGCCTCTCTCTCTGGTCTCTCTCCCTGGCCTCTCTTTATGGTCTCTCTCTCTCTGGTCTCTCTCACTCTCTGGCCTCTCTGGTCTTTCTCTCTGGCCTCTCTTTCTCTCTGGCCTCTTTTTCTGTTTTCTCTCTCTCTGGTCTCTCTCTCTGGTCTCTCTCTCTGGCCTCTCTTTCTCTCTGGCCTCTCTATATGGTCTCTCTCTCTGGCCTCTCTCTCTGGTCTCTCTCCCTGGCCTCTCTTTATGGTCTCTCTCTCTCTCTCTCTCTGGTCTCTCTCACTCTCTGGCCTCTCTGGTCTTTCTCTCTGGCCTCTCTCTCTCTCTGTTCTCTCTCTATGATCTCTCTCATGCCTCTCTCTCTGGTCTCTCTCTCTGGCCTCTCTCTATGGTCTCTCTATGGTCTCTCTCTCTCTCTCTGGCCTCTGTCTATGGTCTCTCTCTCTCTCTGGCCTCTCTCTATGGTCTCTCTCTGTGGCCTCTCAGGTCTTTCTCTCTGGTCTCTCTCACTCTCTGGCCTCTCTGGTCTCTCTCTCTGGCCTCTCTCTCTCTCTCTCTTTGGTCTCTTTGGATTGTTGTGCTCTCACATATTACACAAATACATCTGAACCTTGGTGGGTGGCTGTATTTCCTTTTTATGGATATTGTGTTAAAATCCTTCCTGGCTTCTTCCTGCCTTTTGTAATTAAACCAAATTGCTTTTTCCTCAGATTTAAATGTATTTGGGGAATCTCTCCAACAGCTCACAAATGGAATGAGAAATGTTGTCTCTTCACATTAGCCCATGAAGACACCGGTCCCTCTGTGGCGGCCATCTTTGTGTTGTCGCCAAAACCTCTGCCCACATGATTCCTATGGTTTTTTATCAGAGAGACACCAGTTAGAGAGAGAGAGGCCAGAGACAGAAACCAGAGAAAGAGAAACCAGAGAGAGAGACACCAGAGAGAGAGACACCAGAGAGAGAGGCGTCAGAGAGAGACCAGGAAGAGACCAGAGAGAGAGAAACCAGAGAGAGAGGCGTCAGAGAGAGACCAGGAAGAGACCAGAGAGAGAGAAACCAGAGAGAGAGACTAGAAAGAGGAACCAGAGAGAGACCAGAAAGAGAGAGACAATAAAGAGAGACACTGGAAAGAGAGACGCCAGAAAGAGAGACGCCAGAAAGAGAGACAACAGAAAGAGAAACCAGAGAGAGAGACACCAGAGAGAGACCAGAAAGAGAGACCATAAAGAGAGACCATAAAGAGAGAGACACCAGAAAGAGAGAGACACCAGAAAGAGCGACGCCAGAGAGGGAAACCAGAGAGAGACAGACCAGAGAAAGACAGATCAGAGAGAGACCCGAGCGAGAGAGACATTAGAGAGGGACCAGAAAGAGAGAGAGAGAGAAAGATGATAGACATGAGAGACTATAGACCCATCTGTTGCTGTTGCTGTGAATTGTCTTCACTTTGAAGTATAAAAACAGAAACTTGTTCTTGGATGTTCTTTCTCTCGGAATAACTTTACTGAAGAACACAGCTTTCTCCATCCTCCACCTCTCCTTCATAATTCATGTTTTCGACAATGAGATTCAACCTCTTGAACCCTTTGTGAATTAAGCAGAGCTCCTAAGAGAGACAGAGAAAAAGACCAGAGAGAGAGACCAGAGAGAGAGACCAGAGAGAGAGACCAGAGAACCTGAGAGAGACCCGAGAGAGACCCGAGAGAGACCCGAGAGAGACCCGAGAGAGACCCGAGAGACCAGAGAGAGACCAGAGAGACCAGAGAGAAAATGTTTTGCAATGTAAGAATGTTTTCAACCAATATTTATTTGATATTATGCAATTATAGACCATGCACAGAATTCTTGGGTTTCATTAAACTGGCCAGTAGGGGGCGAATGAGCAGAGATGGGACAACTCAGTTTTTCTCCCATTGAAAACCATGTAAAGTCTGTTTTGGAGTCAAAGGCTCTCCTCCTGTGCGGTGCTTGGTTGTTGGAACAGTCTTAATCGGGCACACTCAATTCTAAGGGAGTACTAAAAAATGTTTCTCAAAATAATCTTGATTTTGGGCATTTTTGGGAAAATAAACAGAAAGAAATTGCTGTGTTTCATTGGGGTGGCCTGCAGGGGGCGCTTATCTGGGAAAGCCTTGATCCACTTCCCACCTCATTCCAGTGATTTTTTCAAAGTGTGGAACATGAACAAACTCTTGTCTTGACCAGACGGGCATCGTCTGGTCCTCGCGGTTCTGCGCAGTGGATGATCTCCCATAATGCGTTGCGCCAAACACGCGTGTGTGGGTCTCACACCGGGTCTCACGCACGTGCACAGAGGGGCTCGGCCGCGCTCTGACCAATCAGAGCAGTTCATCAGAGCGGGAGTTAGAGCGAGAGCCAGACGAGCAGAGTTTGTGGCACTAAAGTGTGGATTTAAACAAAACCGAAGGATTTAAGAAGAAAAGACTTCAGGATGACAAGGGACACTAAAATCTTTTAATATGCAGTCTGCAGTACCGCGAGAATCCCCCGAGCACATGAGTTCTTCAGCTACAAGCTAGTAATACCCTATCCAGTTAATATAATAGATCCATGATACAGATGGACGATGCTAACATAGACTGTATACCAGAGGTGTGGACTCGAGTCATGTGACTTGGACTCGAGTCATGATTTTGATGACTTTAGACTCGACTTGACCAAATATAAAAAGACTTGCAACTCGACTTGGACTTTAACATCAATGACTCTGACTTTCACTTGGACTTGCGCCAATTGACTTGTAAAGACTTGCGTAACCCGGGCCATTTTTACCTTTCTCCGCATCTCTCTTTCTATCTATGCCGTCTCTGAAGAAACAAAGCCTCGCGGTAGTTGTAGCGCTCGCGAGAGAGTTCCCCGCAGTTCGCGCAGCAACACTTCCCTAAACAAGCGGACTGCATTCACCGGTGGGTGTGTTGTCTAGGGGAGCTGGAAATGAGCGAGCTGCAGGTATTTATCGCGACCTAACGTCATATTTTGTTCTACAAACCGTAATTGATATGCTTTCACTACAGGCGCCTCATACAATTGAATCGACGCAGTTGTCACACTCTGTGCCGTGTTTTAAAGAGGAACTGGTGAGTCAAACTAGCGCTAGCCTGCGCTGCTCTGTTGGCTCTTTCTTATATTTTTCTGTGTGGGCGCCGAGGCCTATTATTATGAGTATGTTTTTGCTGTGCTCCTCCTGCTAAAGTTTGCATACATTAGATAGTTGTTTTGATTATGTGCACTAAGCTAGATTAATATTTGCACTATTGTTTATGGTGCATTGATATGAGAATCAGTGCTTTGACTGATTGAATTAATTTATATGAGACATTTTATTATGTAATGATATATTGGTAATTATGAGATATTGCTAATGCTGGTCCAGTTGATGGCGAGCTGCCCCAGGTCCAAAGCCTAGACCCCTCATACTACCCCTATTCTACAGTAGGACATTTGGAACAATAACCACTATGGACATTAAACTGATTATATAGATACAGGTCCTAGCCCAATACTCATATTCATATATGCTGCACTTGCTACTTCCCATTAAAAACCCCAAAGATAAAAAGTATGTTGACACGGACTGCTCTGATTTTATGTGTGGTCTGTGCATGTGTAACTGAGCCTGCATCTGGCACAACATCCAATTAGATCACGTAGATAGTTTTGATTTACCAGCAGCCAACCACATGGAACAAACTGTTAGTCCATGGGTCAGAGACCAACGAGAATGCACCAGCAAAATGATTCCTAACATTATTTTGTTTGCCTACAAAAGTACGTGGAGACCAACAAGAAACAAATCGCGGTCAAAAAGACTCGAGAGGACTCGAAAGTCAAACCGTAGGACTTGGGACTGACTTGAGATTTGTTGGCCTTTGACTTGGACTCGACTCGGGACTTGCCTGTGTTGACTCGTGACTTGACTCGGGACTTGCCTGTGTTGACTCGTGACTTGACTCGGGACTTGAGGGCAATGAATTGAGACTGACTTGTGACTTGCTAAACAATGACTTTGTCCCACCTCTGCTGTATACAGATGGACAATGCTAACATAGACTGTATACAGATGGACGATGCTAACATAGACTGTATACAGATGGACAATGCTAACACAGACTGTATACAGATGGACAATGCTAACATAGACTGTATACAGATGCTAATGCTAACACAGACTGTATACAGATGGACAATGCTAACATAGACTGTATACAGATGGACGATGCTAACATAGACTGTATACAGATGGACAATGCTAACATAGACTGTATACAGATGGACGATGCTAACATAGACTGTATACAGATGGACAATGCTAACACAGACTGTATACAGATGGACAATGCTAACATAGACTGTATACAGATGGACAATGCTAACACAGACTGTATACAGATGGACAATGCTAACACAGACTGTATACAGATGGACAATGCTAACATAGACTGTATACAGATGGGATAATGCTAACATAGACTGTATACAGATGGGATAATGCTAACATAGACTGTATACAGATGGATAATGCTAACATAGACTGTATACAGATGGGATAATGCTAACATAGACTGTATACAGATGGACAATGCTAACACAGACTGTATACAGATGGACAATGCTAACACAGACTGTATACAGATGGACAATGCTAACACAGACTGTATACAGATGGACAATGCTAACACAGACTGTATACAGATGGACAATGCTAACATAGACTGTATACAGATGGACAATGCTAACATAGACTGTATACAGATGGACAATGCTAACATAGACTGTATACAGATGGACAATGCTAACATAGACTGTATACAGATGGATAATGCTAACATAGACTGTATACAGATGGACAATGCTAACATAGACTGTATACAGATGGACAATGCTAACACAGACTGTATACAGATGGACAATGCTAACATAGACTGTACACAGATGGACAATGCTAACATAGACTGTATACAGATGGGATAATGCTAACATAGACTGTATACAGATGGATAATGCTAACATAGACTGTATACAGATGGACAATGCTAACATAGACTGTATACAGATGGATAATGCTAACATAGACTGTATACAGATGGATAATGCTAACATAGACTGTATACAGATGGACAATGCTAACACAGACTGTATACAGATGGACAATGCTAACACAGACTGTACACAGATGGACAATGCTAACATAGACTGTATACAGATGGACAATGCTAACACAGACTGTATACAGATGGACAATGCTAACATAGACTGTATACAGATAAATCCTATAAAGAATTCCTATCATAGACGGTGCACTGGTATAAGATTTGCTCCAACTCTCTCTTGCTCCCCGGTGTCTTTCAGGCATTTTGTCACAAATGAAAGCCCACAGCTGTCTCTGTGATCTGCGGTGCTACACGGCAGAGGAGAAATGTGATAATGGAGATGAATTATGTTCATAATGTAGAGTAATGATCCACATTTGTCACAGTCCTCGTTTTAACCAAGTGATTTTGTGTAATTATAGAAAAACACTTTATTATATCATTTAGTTTTCTTACAAAAAAGAAAGTTGGATTTTATGAATTTAATTTTAATAGACAAGATATATCACGGTTTTGGGAGAGAGACCAGAGAGAGACCAGAGAGAGAGACCAGAGAGAGAGACCAGAGAGAGAGACCAGAGAGGGAGACCAGGGAGAGAGACCAGAGAAAGAGACCATACAGAGAGACCAGAGAGAGACCAGCGAAAGAGACCATAGAGAGAGACCAGAGAGAGACCAGAGGGAGAGACCAGAGGGAGAGACCAGAGAGAGACCAGAGAGAGAGACCAGAGAGAGAGGGACCAGAGAGAGAGACCAGAGAGAGAGGGACCAGAGAGAGAGACCAGAGAGACCAGAGAGAGAGACCAGAGAGAGAGACCAGAGTGGGACAAGAGAGAGAGACCAAGAGACCAGAGAGAGACCAGCGAAAGAGATCATAGAGAGAGACCAGGGAGAGACCAGAGAGAGAGACCAGAGAGAGAGACCAGAGAGAGAGACCAGAGAGAGAGAGACCAGAGAGAGAGACCAGAGAGAGAGACCAGAGAGAGAGAGCAGAGAGAGCGACCAGAGAGAGCGACCAGAGAGAGAGACCAGAGAGAGAGACCAGAGAGAGACCAGAGAGAGAGACCAAGAGACCAGAGAGAGAGACCAGAGAGAGAGAGACCAGAGAGAGAGACCAGAGAGAGAGACCAGAGAGAGAGAGACCAGAGAGAGAGACCAGAGAGAGAGACCAAGAGACCAGAGAGAGACCAGCGAAAGAGATCATAGAGAGAGACCAGAGAGAGACCAGAGAGAGAGACCAAGAGACCAGAGAGAGAGACCAGAGAGAGAGAGACCCAGAGAGAGAGACCAGAGAGAGAGAGACCAGAGAGAGAGACCAGAGAGAGAGACCAAGAGACCAGAGAGAGACCAGAGAGAGAGAGACCAGAGAGAGAGACCAGAGAGAGAGACCAGAGAGAGAGACCAGAGAGAGAGACCAAGAGACCAGAGAGAGACCAGCGAAAGAGATCATAGAGAGAGACCAGAGAGAGACCAGAGAGAGAGACCAGAGAGAGAGACTAGAGAGAGAGACCAAGAGACCAGAGAGAGAGACCAAGAGACCAGAGAGAGTTTCAAGGTTAAAAACCCATCTGCAGCTGTTTCTCTAAACTATTTTTGTTTAAAAGTCTAAAAACGTTCTGTTTTTCTGTTTCCTTCAAATATAAGACATGAAAGAAAGTTGGATGTTGTGCTTGTCTGATGTGGAAACACTGAAATCACTGTTTTGTAGAAAGTTGAATGATCTGCTTCTATGGATAGTTCTCATAAATTCTGAGGCTGAGCATAGAGCTGAGAGTAATCTGAGTAATCTGAGTAATCTGAGTAGTATCTGTTTCACCAAAGAATCTTGTTTGAATCCACTCCTACTTTGACTTTGAAACTACTGCTTCCCATCCTCTTCTGCCCCCCACGGATAATCCTCTCTCACTCTTTCACTCAAACTATCATCACCTAATCCACCATCTCCCCCTTTACCCCCCCCCCCCCCCCCCCCCCCCCCCCCCCCCCCCTCTGGCTCAGGTCTGCACCACGCTGCTGTGAGAGCCTGTGCCAATCTTAATCCCATCCGGCCCTCGCACACCTGCACATACAGATGTCCTCTGGGGGGCGCCGTGCTGTGGGAGGGGCCTCATGTGGCTCTGGTCCTAACCCCCACAAGATAGGCTTTGATTTAGACAGAGTTTGGATTAGTTTAGTTAGGATTGGGAGGTTTTTATTTTTATTTGTACTTTTAGACGTAGCATTCTGTGGATCGATGGTAGAAACTCGACAAGAGAAACCCAAAAGAGACATTTTCCGGACCATTTTTTTGTGACTTTTGTGGAAAATATTGTGAATGGGAACAGGAAATATAGTTATATATTGCTTTTTATGCATAACGGCTTACTTACTGAGCTTCAATAATGGTCTGGGTTTAGACCAGAGAGAGAGACCAGAGAGAGAGACCGGAGAGAGACCAGAGAGAGACCAGAGAGAGAGACTGGAGAGAGACCAGAGAGAGACCAGAGAGAGAGACTGGAGAGAGACCGGAGAGAGACCGGAGAGAGACCAGAGAGAGAGACCGGAGAGAGACCAGAGAGAGACCAGAGAGAGAGACTGGAGAGAGACCGGAGAGAGAGCGGAGAGAGACCAGAGAGAGAGACCGGAGAGTGAGACTGGAGAGAGAGACCAGAGAGCGAGACTGGAGAGAGAGACCGTAGAGCGAGACTGGAGAGCAAGACCGGAGAGCGAGACTGGAGAGCGAGACTGGAGAGCGAGACTGGAGAGCGAGACTGGAGAGCGAGACTGGAGAGCGAGACTGGAGAGCGAGACCGTAGAGTGAGACTGGAGAGCGAGACCGGAGAGCGAGACCGGAGAGCGAGACTGGAGAGCGAGACTGGAGAGCGAGACCGGAGAGCGAGACAGATGGACAATGCTAACATAGCGAGACCACCAGAGAGACCAGAGAGAGCGAACCCGGAGAGAGCCAGATTGGAGAGAGCCAGACCAGAGAGAGCCAGACCAGAGAGAGCCAGACCGGAGAGAAAGAGACCGGAGAGAGAGAGACCGGAGAGAGCCAGACCGGAGAGAGAGAGACCTGAGAGAAAGAGACCGGAGAGAGAGAGACCTGAGAGAGCGATACCAGAGAGAGCGAGACTAGAGAGAAGGACGAGACCAGAGAAAGCGAGAGACCAGAGAAAGCGAGAGACCAGAGAGCGAGAGACCAGAGAAAGCGAGAGACCAGAGAAGGCGAGAGACCAGAGAAGGCAAGAGACCAGAGAAGGCGAGAGACCAGAGAAGGCGAGAGACCAGAGAAAGCGAGAGACCAGAGAAAGCGAGAGACCAGAGAGCGAGAGACCAGAGAAAGCGAGAGACCAGAGAAGGCGAGAGACCAGAGAAGGCAAGAGACCAGAGAAGGCGAGAGACCAGAGAAGGCGAGAGACCAGAGAAGGCGAGAAACCAGAGAAAGCGAGAGTCCAGAGAAGGCGAGAGACCAGAGAAGGCGAGAGACCAGAGAAGGCGAGAGACCAGAGTAAGCGAGAGTCCAGAGAAGGCAAGAGACCAGAGAAAGCGAGAGACCAGAGAAGGCGAGAGACCAGAGAAGGCGAGAAACCAGAGAAGGCGAGAGACCAGAGTAAGCGAGAGTCCAGAGAAGGCGAGAGTCCAGAGAAGGCGAGAGACCAGAGAAAGCGAGAGACCAGAGAAAGCGAGAGACCAGAGAAAGCGAGAGACCAGAGAGAAAGCGAGAGACCAGAGAAAGCGAGAGACCAGAGAAAGCGAGAGACCAGAGAAGGCGAGAGACCAGAGAAGGCGAGAGACCAGAGAAAGCGAGAGTCCAGAGAAGGCGAGAGACCAGAGAAAGTGAGAGACCAGAGAAAGCGAGAGTCCAGAGAAAGTGAGAGACCAGAGAAAGCGAGAGACCAGAGAAAGCGAGAGACCAGAGAAAGCGAGAGACCAGAGAAGGCGAGAGACCAGAGAAGGCGAGAGACCAGAGTAAGCGAGAGTCCAGAGAAGGCGAGAGACCAGAGAAGGCGAGAGACCAGAGAAAGCGAGAGACCAGAGAAAGCGAGAGACCAGAGAAAGCGAGAGACCAAAGAGAAAGCGAGAGACCAGAGAAAGCGAGAGACCAGAGAAAGCGAGAGACCAGAGAAGGCGAGAGACCAGAGAAGGCGAGAGACCAGAGAAAGCGAGAGTCCAGAGAAGGCGAGAGACCAGAGAAAGTGAGAGACCAGAGAAAGCGAGAGACCAGAGAAAGCGAGAGACCAGAGAAGGCGAGAGACCAGAGAAGGCGAGAGACCAGAGAAGGCGAGAGACCAGAGAAAGCGAGAGACCAGAGAAGGCGAGAGACCAGAGAAGGCGAGAGACCAGAGAAGGCGAGAGACCAGAGAAGGCGAGAGACCAGAGAAGGCGAGAGACCAGAGAAACCGAGAGACCAGAGAAGGCGAGAGACCAGAGAAGGCGAGAGACCAGAGAAGGCGAGAGACCAGAGAAAGCGAGAGACCAGAGAAGGCGAGAGACCAGAGAAAGCGAGAGACCAGAGAAAGCGAGAGACCAGAGAAAGCGGGAGACCAGAGAAGGCGAGAGACCAGAGAAGGCGAGAGACCAGAGAAGGCGAGAGACCAGAGAAGGCGAGAGACCAGAGAAGGCGAGAGACCAGAGAAGGCGAGAGACCAGAGAAGGCGAGAGACCAGAGAAGGCGAGAGACCAGAGAAGGCGAGAGACCAGAGAAGGCGAGAGACCAGAGAAGGCGAGAGACCAGAGAAGGCGAGAGACCAGAGAAGGCGGAGAGACCAGATAAAGCGAGAGACCAGAGAAGGCGAGAGACCAGAGAAAGCGAGAGACCAGAGAAGGCGAGAGACCAGAGAAGGCGAGAGACCAGAGAAGGCGAGAGACCAGAGAAGGCGAGAGACCAGAGAAGGCGAGAGACCAGAGAAACCAAAGACCAGAGAAGGCGAGAGAACAGAGAAGGCGAGAGACCAGAGAAGGCGAGAGTCCAGAGAAGGCGAGAGTCCAGAGAAGGCGAGAGACCAGAGAAGGCGAGAGACCAGAGAAGGCGAGAGACCAGAGAAGGCGAGAGACCAGAGAAGGCGAGAGACCAGAGAAGGCGAGAGACCAGAGAAGGCGAGAGACCAGAGAAGGCGAGAGACCAGAGAAGGCGAGAGACCAGAGAAGGCGAGAGACCAGAGAAGGCGAGAGACCAGAGAAAGCGAGAGACCAGAGAAGGCGAGAGACCAGAGAAGGCGAGAGACCAGAGAAGGCGAGAGACCAGAGAAGGCGAGAGACCAGAGAAGGCGAGAGACCAGAGAAGGCGAGAGACCAGAGAAAGCGAGAGACCAGAGAAGGCGAGAGACCAGAGAAGGCGAGAGACCAGAGAAGGCGAGAGACCAGAGAAGGCGAGAGACCAGAGAAGGCGAGAGACCAGAGAAGGCGAGAGACCAGAGAAGGCGAGAGACCAGAGAAACGAGAGACCAGAGAAGGCGAGAGACCAGAGAAGGCGAGAGACCAGAGAAGGCGAGAGACCAGAGAAGGCGAGAGACCAGAGAAGGCGAGAGACCAGAGAAGGCGAGAGACCAGAGAAGGCGAGAGACCAGAGAAGGCGAGAGACCAGAGAAAGCGAGAGACCAGAGAAAGCGGGAGACTAGAGAAGGTGAGAGACCAGAGAAGGCGAGAGACCAGAGAAGGCGAGAGACCAGAGAAGGCGAGAGACCAGAGAAGGCGAGAGTCCAGAGAAGGCGAGAGTCCAGAGAAGGCGAGAGACCAGAGAAAGCGAGAGACCAGAGAACGCGAGAGACCAGAGAAAGCGAGAGACCAGAGAAGGCGAGAGACCAGAGAAGGCGAGAGACCAGAGAAAGCGGGAGACTAGAGAAGGCGAGGAGACCAGAGAAGGCGAGAGACCAGAGAAAGCGAGAGACCAGAGAAGGCGAGAGACCAGAGAAGGCGAGAGACCAGAGAAGGCGAGAGACCAGAGAAGGCGGGAGACCAGAGAAGGCGAGAGACCAGAGAAAGCAGGAGACTAGAGAAGGCGAGAGACCAGAGAAGGCGAGAGACCAGAGAAGGCGAGAGACCAGAGAAGGCGAGAGACCAGAGAAGGCGAGAGACCAGAGAAGGCGAGAGACCAGAGAAGGCGAGAGACCAGAGAAAGCGAGAGACCAGAGAAGGCGAGAGACCAGAGAAGGCGAGAGACCAGAGAAGGCGAGAGACCAGAGAAGGCGAGAGACCAGAGAAGGCGAGAGACCAGAGAAGGCGGGAGACCAGAGAAGGCGAGAGACCAGAGAAAGCGAGAGACCAGAGAAAGCGGGAGACTAGAGAAGGCGAGAGACCAGAGAAGGCGAGAGACCAGAGAAAGCGAGAGACCAGAGAAAGCGAGAGACCAGAGAAGGCGAGAGACCAGAGAAGGCGAGAGACCAGAGTAAGCGAGAGTCCAGAGAAGGCGAGAGACCAGAGAAGGCGAGAGACCAGAGAAAGCGAGAGACCAGAGAAAGCGAGAGACCAGAGAAAGCGAGAGACCAAAGAGAAAGCGAGAGACCAGAGAAAGCGAGAGACCAGAGAAAGCGAGAGACCAGAGAAGGCGAGAGACCAGAGAAAGCGAGAGACCAGAGAAGGCTTATAAACCACAGATTTGCCAAACGAGGAACTTTGATCCGACGCTGGTTTTGGCGTCTGGAAGTAGGACAAATATCTGAGGACTGGGACCAGCTCTGCCTCCTGCTGCACTGGGCTCTCTCCATCTGGAAGCAGGACCAGGCCTCCAACAGGGCGGGACCATGTGGGGCTGGAGCCTTCACTTTCACACTGCTGTCATGGAGGAGGCAAAGCAAGTGTGTTTGTTCAGCACAGTTTACACACAAGGAAACTCAGAGTGCGGAACAAAACACTTTTTATGAGACAGAAGGCTTCATAAATAATCACAGTGCATTAAAAACAGAGAAGGTACGATTATTCAGTTGTTGCAGTGAAGAAGTCTCAAATGTTGATTTTAAAGCTGAGGTACCTAACTTTCAAATTATGAAAATGGAACTATTTAAGAATTATTTCACAAGAACTTTTTCACTCTCTGGTCTCTCTCTCTTGTCCCTCTCTATCAGCTCTCTCTTTCTGGTCTCTCTCTCTCTCTGGTCTCTCTCTCTTGTCCCTCTCTATCAGCTCTCTTTCTGGTCTCTCTCTTTCTCTCTCTGGTCTCTCTCTCTGGCCTCTCTCTTTTCTCTCTCCCCGTTGTCTCTCTCTTTCTGGTCTCTCTCTTATCTCTCTCTCTCTGGTCTCTCTCTCTGGCCTCTCTCTTTTCTCTCTCCCCGTTGTCTCTCTCTTTCTGGTCTCTCTCTTAACTCTCTCTTGTCTCTCTCTCCTTGACTCTCTCTATCTGCTCTCTCTTTCTGGTCTCTCTCTTAACTTGCTCTCTCTCTGGTCTCTCTTTCTGGTCCCTCTCTTATCTCTTTCTGGTCTCTCTCTTGTCCCTCTCTATCAGCTCTCTCTCTTATCTCTCTCTCTCTCTCTGGCCTCTCTCTTTTCTCTCTCCCCGTTGTCTTTCTCTTTCTGGTCCCTCTTATCTCTTTCTGGTCTCTCTCTTATCTCTCTCTCTCTCTCTCTGGTCTCTCTCTCTTTTCTCTCTCCCCGTTGTCTTTCTCTTTCTGGTCCCTCTCTTATCTCTTTCTGGTCTCTCTCTTGTCCCCTCTCTATCAGCTCTCATTCTGGTCTCTCTCTTTTCTCTCTCCCCGTTGTCTCTCTCTTTCTGGTCTCTCTCTTAACTTGCTCTTTTCTCGCTCTCTATCTTCCCTCTCTTTCTGGTCTCTCTCTCTTGTCTCTCTCTATCTTCTCTCTCTTTCTGGTCTCTCGCCCTTGTCTCTCTCTGTCTTCCCTCTCTTTCTGGTCTCTCTCTGTCTTCCCTCTCTTTCTGGTCTCTCTCTTGTCTCTCTCTATCTTCTCTCTCTTTCTGGTCTCTCGCCCTTGTCTCTCTCTGTCTTCCCTCTCTTTCTGGTCTCTCTCTCTTGTCTCTCTCTGTCTTCTCTCTCTTTCTGGTCTCTCTCTATCTTCTCTCTCTTTCTGGTCTCTCTCTTGTCTCTCTCTATCTTCTCTCTCTTTCTGGTCTCTCGCCCTTGTCTCTCTCTGTCTTCCCTCTCTTTCTGGTCTCTCTCTCTTGTCTCTCTCTGTCTTCTCTCTCTTTCTGGTCTCTCTCTGTCTTCTCTCTCTTTCTGGTCTCTCTCTCTTGTCTCTCTCTGTCTTCTCTCTCTTTCTGGTCTCTCTCTCTTGTCTCTCTCTGTCTTCTCTCTCTTTCTGGTCTCTTCCTGAGGACTCTGAGGACTAATGTTTAGCTCGGTGGATTGTCCTGTGAATGGATTGCTCTTGTTCTTGTGTTTTAGGATGAAAAAGAAACCAAACCCTGGATCTTTTTGGATATTTTAGTTCTTTCTCTCTTCCCTGGTCTTTACCTGCAGAGTCACAAACTGCTGATGTGTTTTGACTCTTTGTAAATCATTTATTTCAACTTTTCTCCTTCTTACTGTAAAACCATCAAAGACACATTTTTCAATTACTTTCATCTTTTTGCTGGTAATAATTTTCTTTTGGCTGTGGGCAATATTCCTCCAAAATACAGAATGATTTGTGGAAGAGCCGGCTCTCTCTCTGGTCTCTCTCTTGTCTCTGCGCTCTCTCTCTTTGGTCTCTCTCTAGTCTCTTTGCTCTCTCTCTGGTCTCTCACTAGTTTCTCTTTACTCTCTTTCTCTCTGGTCTCTCTCTAGTCTCTTTGCTCTCTCTCTGGTCTCTCACTAGTTTCTCTTTACTCTCTTTCTCTCTGGTCTCTCTCTAGTCTCTCTTTGCTCTCTCTCTGGGTTCTCTTTAGTCTCTCTCAAGGTGCTCCGCTCTGCACAGAGGACCGTGGGCTGTGAGCTTCCTGTTCTGGAGGTTCTTTATGAATCCAGACTTTTAAACAAAGCTCTTAAAATCATCATGACTCTTCTGGCCACCCTGGGATAGCCATGTTCCAGCTTCTTCCCTCTGGCAGAAGATATCGGTCGCTGAGATGCAAGACATCTCGCTATGCTAACAGCTTCTTTCCATAGGCTGTTAGGTGCCTAAACCGAGCACTTTAATTCCTGCTTTTACCCCTTGTATTGTTTTGTTGATCGGTGCCACAGTGTCAGCTGTTTTTATTATTATTTTATATTCAGTGTTTGTGTATTTTATATTACATTGTATCGTGCTTTTATTCTGTCGGTGCACACAGAGTACCTTTCTCTGCAAATGTATTCCAATGTAGTTTTTATACTGCACATGGCCAATAAATGAATCTGAATCTGATCTCTTTGCTCTCTCTCTAGTTTCTCTTTGCTCTCTCTCTGGTCTCTCTTTGCTCTCTCTCTTTGGTCTCTCTCTAGTTTCTCTTTGCTCTAGAGAGAGGAGGAGAGAGAGAGGGAGAGAGAAGGAGAGGAGAGAGAGAGAGAGGAGGAGAGAGCGAGGGAGAGAGGAGGAGAGAGAGAGAGAGAGAGGAGAGAGAGAGGAAGAGATGTGGGAGAGAGTAGAGAGAGAGGAGGAGGAGAGAGAGAGGAGAGAGAGGAGGAGAGGAGAGAGAGAGGGGGAGAGAGAGGAGGATAGAGAGGAGAGAGGAGGAGAGAGAGAGGAAGAGAGGTGGGAGAGAGTAGAGAGAGAGGAGGAGAGAGAGTGGGAGAGAAGAGGAGAGGAGAGAGAGAGAGGAGGAGAGAGCGAGGGAGAGAGGAGGAGAGAGAGAGAGGAGGAGAGAGAGAGGAAGAGATGTGGGAGAGAGTAGAGAGAGAGGAGGAGAGAGAGAGGGAGAGAGGAGGAGAAGAGAGAGAGAGGGGGAGAGAGGAGGAGAGAGAGGAGAGAGAGTAGAGAGAGGAAGAGATGTGGGAGAGAGAGGAGAGAGAGGAGGAGAGAGCGAGGGAGAGAGGAGGAGAGAGAGAGAGGAAGAGATGTGGGAGAGAGTAGAGAGAGGAGGAGAGGAGAGAGGAGGGACACAGGTGAAACACATGAGGGGGGGCAGATAATGAACAGGGGAACAGGACAGGAATTAAAACTAATCTAAAACCACAGAGATATTAGTCAAAATAAAACAAGAGATATTTAGTAAAGCACAAAATCCACCCCAGGACAGCTGAAGGATGTGAACAGATCATAACAATCACTGAGAGGGCGAACGGGAAGGAAACGACTTCAATGGGCTTCTATCAGTGTCACAGTGATTTGGAGGAGAGAGAGGGGGGGGGGGGGGGGGGCATCTCCTTTGCCGCTGACGGAGCCCGTGGGGGGTAGCGCCACAATCTTTTCTAGCGATTACATTTGCTAAACATTCCTCTTGCTCCTGCTTCAACTTCTTGATAAAACCAGACCGGATTACTTTACTATCGCATTCTTCGCCAAACTACATCCTGTCTGTTCGGCGCAAATTCTTCCATGGAATTCAACCGATGTAATCGCAAACACAGGGACCAGACCCAGATGTTACATGTGTGGAGCTGTTATCGTTTCAATCATATTTGTGCGTGCGTAACCAGATATGTGCGTGCGTAACCAGATTTGTGTGTGTGTAAAAGAAATACTTGTGCGTGTGTAAATAGATTAGTCTGTCCGTCCGGAGGAGCGGATCCCTTTCTCATATGGGTCTCCCTCCCTGTGGGTTTCCCTAGTTCTCCCCAAGGTTTCTCACTTTTTCCCACTGGGTTTTTTAAGAGTTTTTCCTTGTCGATGCAGGAGGGTCTTGTTGGACAGTTAGTGTCCAACAGAAAGGATTGGTGATGATCAGGACACTTTAGCATTCTACAACATGTATGGACATTTTCTTCTGTGTGTGCTTTATATTTTTCATGTGTTTTAACTGTTGATTCTCTGACCTGTGTTGGTGATTTCAATGGTTTTGTTAAGTCTCTGAGATGACTTCTGTTGTGACCTAGGGCTATACAAGAATAAATTGTATTGTATTGTGTATTGTATTGTATTTGTGTGTGCGTATAAAGATTTGTGTGTGCATAGAAAAAAAAGAAGTATGTTTTACACACAAGTTTTTTTTTTACACACAAATCTTTCGACGCAGTCCTGCCTTCGCAGGTTCACAAGTGTAACTTGGACTGTGTGCGTGCGTAAACAGATTTGTGTGTGTGCAATTTGACATTTGTATCTGTAACAGAACAATCTGTGTGTAAATAACCACGTTGTACATGTACATGTAGCATGTACATGTAGCATGTACATGTACATGTACATGTAGCATGTACATGTAGCATGTACATGTACATGTACATGTACATGCTACATGTACATGTACATGTAGCATGTACATGTACATGTACATGTACATGTACATGTAGCATGTACATGTACATGTAGCATGTACATGTACATGTACATGTAGCATGTACATGTACATGCAGTGAAATGATGAGTGAGCAGAGTGTACGGATGGATAAGGCCAGGCCACCACCGGGCCAGAGTAAGGATGTGAGAATGTAGGCGCACAGGCTCATGGACATTTTTGAGTCGGGACCTGCCCCCACTGGCACCGACGCTGAAGACCCATGGACTTATGTGTGGAGCTTCTGTAAGTTGTGGATTCACCAACAACAGCTCAGAGAATCAAAGCCTTTAAAACACAGGCTGTAGATCCAGGACTAAGGCTACACATCAATCCTTCCTCATACAGAAAGATAGATAGATCCTAGGAGAAATTCAGGTGTCCAGTAGCAGCGTGAAACACAAACATCTGTACGAACAAAACAAATAAATAGAGCATTCTGAAAGTAGCTAACAATAGTATTCAACATCTCAAGTAGAAAAAAGCGAGCACAAAACAAGTGTTTCAGAGATAATTTCTTTCAAAAGTAATCTGCATATTTGAAGGTCACATAAACGTCTAGGCTTTGTCTGTGGATGGATCTATTTTGGTCCAAACAGATGCCGAGCAGTCGCAGAGTGGTCAGAGGGCCGGGGTTTTCCTCCTGCCGTGGCTGCGGTAATGAGCGCCGGGTCTGGACACTTGTCAAACATGTAAGTCAGGGATAACGCCGAGCACACAGAGGATGAGAAACTGTGTCTGCGTCTGCCCAACACACTTCGGTCTCCTCGCTCCTGATTGTTCTCTCCTCCAGGGTGAGACGGCTAATCCGCCACAGAGAGAGAGCCGCGAGGATTTAGTCTAAGTATCCTTATTAGGGGAATTCACCGATATCTGAGGCGGGGAGGGGGCCTGTGGGTGCCCTGTGAAGGCTTAACGGGAGAGGAGCGAGAGAGAGAGGGCAAGGTGTTGTGTGTGAAGACGTTCAAACAGGAAATGGTTTAGAGGAGAGTCAGGTGTAAGCTCCCAGCATGCTCACTGTTTGTGGTCTGAGTCCTGGATCTACAGCCTCAGTCCTGGGTCTACAGCATCTACAGCCTCAGTCCTGGATCTACAGCCTCAGTCCTGGATCTACAGCCTCAGTCCTGGATCTACAGCCTCAGTCCTGGATCTACAGCCTCAGTCCTGGATCTACAGCCTCAGTCTTGGATCTACAGCCTCAGTCCTGGGTCTACAGCCTCAGTCCTGGATCTACAGCCTCAGTCCTGGGTCTACAGCCTCAGTCCTGGATCTACAGCCTCAGTCCTGGATCTACAGCCTCAGTCCTGGGTCTACAGCCTCAGTCCTGGATCTACAGCCTCAGTCTTGGATCTACAGCCTCAGTCCTGGATCTACAGCCTCAGTCCTGGATCTACAGCCTCAGTCCTGGGTCTACAGCCTCAGTCCTGGATCTACAGTCTCGGCCCTGGATCTACAGCCTCAGTCCTGGATCTACAGCCTCAGTCCTGGATCTACAGCCTCAGTCCTGGATCTACAGCCTCAGTCCTGGGTCTACAGCCTCAGTCCTGGATCTACAGCCTCAGTCCTGGATCTACAGCCTCAATCCTGGATCTACAGCCTCGGTCCTGGATACCGTTCTTGGACATTCATGTAGGTAGCACAAATGTTGAATATTCTGATCCATAATGAACAGGCCATAGGCCAAAACAGGGAACACTGGAACATATATACATGGCCAAGAATAATCTCTATATCAAGAAGAGAGAGACCAGCGAGAGAGACAAGAGGGAAGAGAGAGGCCAGAGAGAGGTCAGAGAGAGACCAAAGAAAGACCAGAGAGGCCAGCGAGAAAGACTAGAGAGAGACCAGAGAAATCAGAGAGAAAGACTGTAGAGAAAGAGAGAGAGAGACAAGAGAGAAGAGAGAGACCAGAGAGAGGTCAGAGAGAGACCAGAGATACCAGAGAGAAAGACCGGAGAGAGGGGGAGAGACCAGAGAGATGAGAGACAAGAGAAAAGAGGGAGACCAGAGAGAGGCCAGCAAGAAAGACTAGAGAGAGAGAGAGACCAGAGAGAAAGACCTGAGAGAGGCCAGAGAGAGACCAGAGAAAGACTAGAAAGAGAGACCAAAGAGAGAGAATCAAATGTGTGCTTCAGCCAGACCAAATGCAATCATGTCTCTTTCTGTTCATTAATCATGCAAAGAGAGAGAGAGATAACAATAAAATTGTGTACACTGGAACACATAGACAAATCCAAGAATAATCCATGAATAAACCATGAATAATCCAAGAATAATCCATCCCTTGAGCGACAAACATAACTAAAAATTAGTGCTAGAAACCCAGCCCAAGTCTCTACAGCAGAGAGAGAGAACCCGTCTCTGCTGCTTGGATCAGAACGACCCGTCCCTCGTCCTCCTCGGTCTCATCATGAATCATTTTTCAGGTGATGAATTTGTTAATGGCGTTTGTTAAACTTCCACCCGCTGCAGGACGGGCCTCGCTACATCATTTTAATTACACATGCGGCGTTCTAATTAGTTGTATCTGCTGCACTGGGGGGCAACGCAATCCCAATTAGTCTCCAATCAAAAGCATGCTCCAGCCAGACCAATGAGGAGCCACGGGGCCTTTGTTCAGGTCGTTAATCAGGAAAAGAGAGAGAGGGGGAGAGAGGGTGGAGAGGGAGAGAGATAGGGGAGGAAAAGAGAGAGAGCGAGAGGGGGACAGGGGAGAGATAGGGGGTGATCTGGTCTCTGTAAAGTTGCTGATGTCACGATCGAGAGAGAGAGAGAGGGATAGGAGAGAGACCAGAGAGAGGACAGAGAGAGAGAAAAGACAGAGACTAGAGAGAGTGACCAGAGAGAGACCAGAGAGAGATCCTAGAAAGGGACCGGAGAGAGAGCAGAAAGAGAGATCAGGGAGAGAGAGAGAGAGAGACAGAGAGAGAGAGACCAGAGAGAGACCAGAGAGAGACCAGAGAGAGGACAGAGAGAGACCAGAGAGAGGACAGAGAGAGACCAGAGAGAGACCAGACAGAAAGAGACCAGAGAGAGGACAGAGAGAGGACAGAGAGAGGACAGAGAGAGACCAGAGAGAGGACAGAGAGAGGACAGAGAGAGACCAGAGAGAGGACAGAGAGAGAGAGACCAGAGAGAGACCAGAGAGAGACCAGAGAGAGGACAGAGAGAGACCAGAGAGAGACCAGAGAGAGACCAGAGAGAGGACAGAGAGAGACCAGAGAGAGGACAGAAAGAGACCAGAGAGAGAGACCAGAGAGAGGACAGAGAGAGACCAGAGAGAGGACAGAGAGAGACCAGAGAGAGGACAGAAAGAGACCAGAGAGAGGACAGAGAGAGGACAGAGAGAGGACAGAGAGAGACCAGAGAGAGGACAGAGAGAGGACAGAGAGAGACCAGAGAGAGGACAGAGAGAGGACAGAGAGAGACCAGAGAGAGGACAGAGAGAGACCAGAGAGAGACCAGAGAGAGGACAGAGAGAGGACAGAGAGAGACCAGAGAGAGGACAGAGAGAGACCAGAGAGAGGCCAGAGAGAGGACAGAGAGAGGACAGAGAGAGACCAGAGAGAGGACAGAGAGAGGACAGAGAGAGACCAGAGAGAAAGGGACCAGAGAGAGGCCAGAGATTGATCCTAGAAAGGGATCAAATAGATCAGGATCGAAAAAGAGAGAGACAGAGAGAAAGGGAGAAATCAGAGAAAGGGGTCAGAGAGAGAGACTAGGGAGAGATCAGAGAGAGAGACCAGAGAGAGACCAGAGAGAGAGACCAGAGAGAGACCCAATTAGTGCCCTATCAAAAGCATGCTTCAGCCAGACCAAAGAGAAGCCACGGGGTCTTTGTTCTGTTCATTAATCAGGCAAAAAGAGAGAGAGGGGGAGAGAGGGAGAGGTCTCTGTAAAGTTGCTGATGTCACAATCTCGATGGTATCTTTGCAGTAATTAAAAAGGGTTTCTTCTTCAGGTGCTTTGTGGAAGTCTGAGTGGCTTTGTTTCAGAGACTGAAGGGAATCAGAGGGAAAGCGTTTGTGATGAAAGATTAGACGAGGAGGCAGAGAAAGTCAAGAGGAGGTCACAACTGGGACAGGGGTAAAACTACAGACGCCTCTCTCTGGTCTCTCTCTGGTCTCTCTCTGGTCTTGCACATGGTCTTATGTTATGACTGTTTCGGATCAGCGTCCAGAGACCAAGACAGATGAAAGAGAGAGAGAACAGAAAGAGAGACCAGAGACAGACAGGAGAGAGAAACTAGAGAGAGGCTAGAGAGAGACCAGAGAGAGAGAGAACAAAGAGAGAGAACAGAAAGAGAGACCAGAGAGAGAGACCAGAGAGAGGGACCAGAGAGAGACAGGAGACAGAACAGAGAGAGACAAAAGAGAGACCAGGAAGAAACCGAAGAGAGACCAGAGACAGACAGGAGAGACCAGAGAGAGACTAGAGAGAGAGACCAGAGAGAATCAGCAGACAGAACAGAGAGAGACAAAAGAGAGACCAGGAAGAAACCGAAGAGAGACCAGAGACAGACCAGAGAGAGGACAGAGAGAAACCAGAGACAGACAGGAGAGACCAGAGAGAGACCAGAGAGAGACTAGAGAGAGAGACCAGAGAGAATCAGCAGACAGAACAGAGAGAGACAAAAGAGAGACCAGGAAGAACCTGGAGAGAGACCAGAGACAGACCATAGAGAGACCAAAGAGAGACCAGGAAGAGACCAGAGAGTGACCAGAGAGTGACCAGAGAGAGACCAGGAAGAAACTGGAGAGAGACCAGAGACAAACCAGAGACAGACCGGAGAGAGACCAGGAGAATAACCAGAGAGTGGCCAGAGAGTGGCCAGAGAGAAAGACCAGAGAGAGACCAGATAGAGACCAGGAAGAGACCAGAGAGTCCAGAGAGAGACCAGAGAGAGACCAGAGAGAGACCAGAGAGAGACCAGAGAGAGACCAGAGAGCTGGATTAACACTAAAAATGTCTGCTTGTTTTTCAGACAGAGTTGTAATAAAATGATGATGATCTTGGCGCCTTCTCGCTGTGAGGAAACTGTTGGAGCCAAATTGATTTCATTAATAGTTCACTTTGTTAGATTCTCCAAAAGTAGAAATGAACAAGTTTTGTTTCTGTGAATGAATGAAGCCGCCATCTGCCAGCCACAAAGGCCTCTCCGCTTCTCCTTGTGATCCAAAGAGGCGGGGCTACAGCTGCGAGAGAGGTAAAAAATACAAAAATAGATTTCCCAAGTGACACCACGAACAAACGAACGACCGACTTTGAAACATCATCAAAGGCAAATAACAGGGGAGCAGGTTTGTTCTCTCGGCGGGGGGCGTTTGGGAACTTCCTCCGAATCTGAGGCTCAGTGTGAAGCCAGCGCTGAGGCAACACCGACATTTTAATATCTTTCTTTTATTAATTATTTTAACTTTTTTTCTTTTTATCAAGGCCCCACAGTCTCCCAGGGCTGGAGCCAAATCAGGGAGGTATCAAAGTCAAGGTGAAGGCTAGAGCTACAGCCTCAGACTTGGATCTACACCTTAGACCGGAGAGAGAGAGCAGAGAGAGACCAGAGAGAGACCAGAGAGGGCACAGAGAGAGACCTATATCCACAGCCTCAGGCCTGAATCTACAACCTCAGTCCTGGTTATGTAGCCTCAGACTGGAGAGAGAGACCTGAGAGAGAGACTAAAGAGTGACTAGAAAGACCAGAGAAAGACCCGAGAGAGACTCGAGAGAGACCAGAGAGAGACCAGAGAGAGACTGGAGAGAGACCGGAGAGAGACCCAAGAGAGACCAGAGAGAGACCAGAGAGAGACCAGAGAGAGACCAGAGAGAAACCCGAGAGAGACCCGAGAGAGACCCAAGAGAGACCCAAGAGAGACCAGAGAGAGACCAGAGAGATACCAGAGAGATACCAGAGAGAGACCCAAGAGAGACCCGAGAGAGAGACCAGAGAAAGACCAAAGAGAGAGAGACTAAAGAGTGACAAATGAGAGAGACAAGAGAGAAAGACCTGGACTGGAATAGATCCAGTTGGTAGATTTAAAGCTGTGGTACACAACTTTCGAACTTCAATCAAACTACTTGGCCTCATCCTTCCTGCTCAGCCAATCAGCTCTCAGCTCAGAGCAAACAGTGCAGATGGTGAGAGACACACACATTAAACACACAGAGGGAGGTGTCACTGATCGCGTCCTGTGGAAATGGGTCTCCTGGTGTTGATCAGCTGTTGTCTAATGTGTTTCTCACTGCTGCGTATAAGAACATGTGACATCACACCTCAATCTAGTCTCTCTCTAGTCACTCTTTAGTCTCTCTCTCTGGTCTCTCTCTTTAGTCTCTCTCTTTAGTCTCTCACTCTGGTCTCTCACTCTGGTCTCTCACTCTGGTCTCTCACTGGGGTCTCTCACTCTGGTCTCTCACTGGGGTCTCTTACTCTGGTCTTTCACTCAGGTCTCTCACTCGGGTCTCTCACTCGGGTCTCTTGCTCGGGTCTCTCACTCGGGTCTCTCACTCGGGTCTCTTACTCTGGTCTTTCACTCGAGTCGCTCTCTGGTCTCTCTGTGGTCTCTCTCTGGTCTCTCTCTGGTCTCTCTGGTCTCTCTCTGGTCTCTCTGGTCTCTCTCTGGTCACACTTTAGTCCCTCTCTCCAGTGTCTCTCTGATCTCTCTCTCTCTAGTCTCTCTACTAGAACTAAAACTCTATGTGACTCAAAGAACATGTGACATCACACCACCAGCCCCTCTCCCTCACACAGAGATACCTCACCCCCTCACTTGGGAATGAGATTACAAAGTGCCCCTCTCTTCATCACGGCAGAAGTCCAGTCTCAGTCCAGTCTCAGTCCAGTCTCAGTCCAGTCTCAGTCCAGTCTCAGTCCAGTCTCAGTCCAGTCTCAGTCAAGTCTCAGTCCAGTCTCAGTCCAGTCTCAGGCCAGTCTCAGTCCAGTCTCAGTCCTGAGTGTCAGGTCTTGAGCCAGATGCACTTCCCTGATTGGTTGCAGGAGGTGGGTCTCTCCTGGTTCATAAATCTGCCGTTTGGTCGTTCTCTCTGTATAGATCTGCAGTTCCCTGGCAGCTCACACTTCAGACTCTGATCCATCACTGTCTCTGCGTCTGTGTCCACAGCTTTAAAAACACAGAAGGACCTGATCTGAACCAGGTCTGGACCAGGTCTGAAATAGGTCTGAACCAGGTCTGAAGCAGGACTACACAATAACAATGCTTTTCCCTATGCCTTCTGTGTGGTGTTAGCTAACCACTGGAGTAGTATTCAGTATAGAATAAGGAAACATTTATGGTTTTCTATAATTAACCAAATACTTAACTTTATTTTTCATAAATTGATTTTGTTTGTAAAAAAGAAAGTTGTGTATAAACTTTTATCTTTTGCATACTTATAAGAAAGAGCCCTAAGAGTCGCTTTCTGACTCTTTGAGCTGAGAGCTGATACTGCTGATACTGTATATACATATATACATATATATATATATCGCAGTACACATACACATATGTGGTATTCTGTGAATTGGGTAAGAATCCCCCCTGTCCCAGAAATGGACAAAAGGGAAGAAAATGGATGTATGTACACATGTACTCCCACCACAGTCACATGTGTAATCAGAGGCCTGAACACAGCCAGGTTGGATGGTCGCGGCGTGGAGGCTGTAGACCGTCACCATGGCGACATGGATCAGGAGGTGATGAGGATGTGGGACAATGAGGCTCTTGAACGCAGCATGAGGTTCATAATCACAGAGCAGCAACAGCAGAGGGGTGAGTATACACACACACACACACACACACACACACACATACAGTATATTATATATATATATATATATATATATATATATATATATATATGTATATCACTGAAGTATGTATATTCATCCATTCACTTTCCAGGATGAGCAGAGTTCAGTCTGTTTACTTTACTCAGAAACAGTAAAAACACATTTAAACAGAGTCTGAGGCCACGAGCTGCAACTGTGTAAGAGAAGGAGAATCCAGGTCCATGTCCACAACCATAAACACACACATTCATACATGAAGACCAGGACAAGGACCAGGACTAGGACCAGGACTAGGACTAGGACTAGGACCAGGGTCAGGACCAGGACCAACACCATAAACACACACATTCATACAAACTTGAAACTACAGCCTTCAACAAAGTAACACAATCTCAACATATTTTACATAAAAAAAAAAACAATCAAGTTTCTTCAATCCTTTGACCAATCCGCTGATAATGGACCATTCCCAAAGACAAAACCATCATCTGAAGCCTCACTAACGGCCCGCGGACCCCTGATTGAGAAACAGGGTGTTAATGACGGCAGCTCTTACCTCAAAGATGTGTCTGTGATCTCAGTTTCCACGTGAAGGCACCGTCCATCAGGCAGAGTGGGAGGTCGCCTGCAACACAAACAATCTCGTTCAGTTTCTTTGCCATCTGCAGTAAAACCACAGTGGAATAGTCCCCAGAGTGCTCCAGACAAATACATCAAGAAAACAAGGTAAAAAGTACAGAAACAATGGTCACAGTGAAACGAATCAACAAAAACAGGGTCTTAACAGTTAGTGCTTTGTTCAGACTGAAAACAGCTGAAAGAGAAGAAATGTTCATAACTAATGGACCAAAAACATAGCTGCTTACTGCTGTCTCTCTGGTCTCTCTCTCAGTCTTTCTCTGGTCTCTTTCTATCGTCTCGCTCTCTCTGGTCTCTCTCTCTGGTCTCCCTCTCTGGTCTCCCTCTCTGGTCTCTCTCTCTGTCTCTCTCTCTGGTCTCCCTCTCTGGTCTCCCTCTCTGGTCTCTCTCTCTGGTCTCTCTCTCTGGTCTCTCTCTCTGGTCTCTCTCTCTGGTCTCTCTCTCTGGTCTCCCTCTCTGGTCTCCCTCTCTGGTCTCCCTCTCTGGTCTCTCTCTCTCTGGTCTCCCTCTCTGGTCTCCCTCTCTGGTCTCTCTCTCTGGTCTCTCTCTCGGGTCTCCCTCTCTGGTCACTCTCTCTGGTCTCCCTCTCTGGTCTTCCTCTCTGGTCTCCCTCTCTGGTCTCCCTCTCTGGTCTCCCTCTCTGGTCTCTCTCTCTGTCTCTCTCTCTCTGGTCTCCCTCTCTGGTCTCCCTCGCTGGTCTCTCTCTCTGGTCTCCCTCTCTGGTCTCTCTCTCTGTCTCTCTCTCTCTGGTCTCCCTCTCTGGTCTCTCTCTCTGGTCTCCCTCTCTGGTCTCCCTCTCTGGTCTCCCTCTCTGGTCTCTCTCTCTGTCTCTCTCTCTCTGGTCTCCCTCTCTGGTCTCCCTCTCTGGTCTCTCTCTCTGGTCTCTCTCTCTGGTCTCTCTCTCTGGTCTCTCTCTCTGGTCTCTCTCTCTGGTCTCCCTCTCTGGTCTCTCTCTCTGTCTCTCTCTCTCTGGTCTCCCTCTCTGGTCTCCCTCTCTGGTCTCCCTCTCTGGTCTCTCTCTCTGGTCTCCCTCTCTGGTCTCCCTCTCTGGTCTCCCTCTCTGGTCTCCCTCTCTGGTCTCCCTCTCTGGTCTCCCTCTCTGGTCTCCCTCTCTGGTCTCCCTCTCTGGTCTCCCTCTCTGGTCTCCCTTTGGTATCTCTCTTGGTCTCTATCTCTGGTCTCCCTCTCTCTGGTCGATCTTTCTGGTCTATCACTCATTGGTCTCTCTCTATAAATGCTCTCTCTATATTTGTAGCTGCCCAGACCGAGGCATTTGCAAACCAAATCCAAGGTCTATCATGACTCTCCTCTCTCCTGCTGCATCTGTCACCAACAAGACTTCAGCTGGAGTCTGTTCATTGCTATTCACCCGCTGTCTGTTCCCTGGTGTGATGATGGGACCCCAGAATCCAGATTCTTTCATCTGCACCTGAGGACTGGTCGCTCTTCAGTCCTGGATCTACAGCCTCAGTCCTGGGTCTACAGCCTCAGTCCTGGGTCTACAGCCTCAGTCCTGGATCTACACTCTCAGTCCTGGATCTACACTCTCAGTCCTGGGTCTACAGCCTCAGTCCTGGGCCTACAGCCTCAGTCCTGGATCTACAGCCTCAGTCCTGGATCTACAGCCTCAGTCCTGGATCTACAGCCTCAGTCCTGGATCTACAGCCTCAGTCCTGGATCTACAGCCTCAGTCCTGGGTCTACAGTCTCAGTCCTGGATCTACAGCCTCAGTCCTGGATCTACACTCTCAGTCCTGGGTCTACAGCCTCAGTCCTGGGCCTACAGCCTCAGTCCTGGGTCTACAGCCTCAGTCCTGGATCTACAGCCTCAGTCCTGGATCTACAGCCTCAGTCCTGGATCTACAGCCTCAGTCCTGGATCTACAGCCTCAGTCCTGGATCTACAGCCTCTGCCCTGGATCTACAGCCTCAGTCCTGGGTCTACAGTCTCAGTCCTGGATCTACAGCCTCAGTCCTGGGCCTACAGCCTCAGTCCTGGGTCTACAGCCTCAGTCCTGGATCTACAGCCTCAGTCCTGGGTCTACAGCCTCAGTCCTGGATCTACAGCCTCAGTCCTGGGTCTACAGCCTCAGTCCTGGATCTACAGCCTCAGTCCTGGATCTACAGCCTCAGTCCTGGATCTACAGCCTCAGTCCTGGATCTACAGCCTCAGTCCTGGATCCACAGCCTCAGTCCTGGGTCTACAGCCTCAGTCCTGGATCTACAGCCTCAGTCCTGGATCTACAGCCTCAGTCCTGGATCTACAGCCTCAGTCCTGGATCTACAGCCTCAGTCCTGGATCTACAGCCTCAGTCCTGGATCTACAGCCTCAGTCCTGGATCTACAGAACACATATTGATATTTCTGGACAGTGGCTATCCCGCTCCCTATGGACAATACAATTGTGATTGGTTAGGATATTTTTTTTGGGGTTAGGGGGTTTTAAAGGGTTTGAGGAGATTTTTTGGGGTGGTGGGTTGTTGTTTTTTGTTATGTTTGGATAGAGATAAATTTTATTTGTTTTTGGATGAGGGTGGGTGTGTGTAAGGGTGTATTATTTGTATGTTTTTAGTATTTGGTTGTTGATGGGATGTTTTTGTTTTTAGGTTTGATGAGTTTATTGAGGTGTTGGGTTTGTGGATGGTGTAGGGGGTTGGGGTGGGTTGGGTGTTTGGTTGTTTGGGATTTTAGGTTTGGGTTTGAGTGTGGGTGTGTGTTGGGGGTTGTGGGGGGGGGAGGGTGTATGTGGTTGTTGGAGTGGTTTTGTGGTAGTGGTGTTGGTGTGTTGTGGTTTTGTGGGTTTGTGTTGGGGGGTAGGTTGTGGGGGTTGGGGGTTGGGGGTGTAGTGGATGGGGGTGTATTGTTGTTGTGGGTGGTTTGTTTTTGGGGTTGGGGGTGGGGTTGGTTGTTGGGGGTGTTTGGGGGTATGGGTGGTATTTTGGGTTGGGGGGTGGGTGTTTGGTGTGTTTGGGGGTTGGGGGTTTGTTGGGTTGGGGGTAGGGGTGGGTAGTGTGGTGGGGGGTTTTGTGTATGGGGTGTTTGTGTGTGTTGGGTGGTTGGTTGGTGTTGTGTGGGTGGTGTGTGGGTTTGTTTTTGTGTGTTTTTGGATGATGGGGGGTTTGGTTTTTTGTTGGTGTTTGGGGTTGGGTTTGAGTGTGGGTTTTGGTGTGTGGGTGTGTTTTGGGGTGATGATTGTGGTTGGAGGGGTGTTTTGGTTGGAGTGGGGGGGGGTTTTGTGGGGTGGGTTTGGTGTGGGGTGGGGTGGGGGGGTGTGGGAGTTTGGGTGGGTTGGTAGGGGTGTGGGGTGTTTGTGTTGGTTGGAGTTTGTGTGGGTGGGTTTTGTTGGGGGTGGTGTTTATTGGTGGGTTTTGTTTAGGTGTTTGAAGTAGGGGTAATTTTGGTGTGTTTGTTGGTTTGTTTTGTGGTGGGTTTTGTTGGGGGGTGGGTTTGGTGTTGGGGTTGTGGTTGTTTGGTGTGGGTTTTGGTGTGTGGGTTTGGTGGTGGGGTTTGTGGGTGGGGTTGGTGGTGGTTTGTGGTGGGGTTTGTGTGGGGTTTGGTGTTGGTTTTTGGTGGTGAGGGGGTTTGGTGGGTGGGGTTGGTGTGTTTGTGTTGTGGGGTTTGGTGTGGGGGGTGGGTGGGGGGGGGGGGGGGGTGTGGGGTGTTGGGGTGGGGGTGGGGTGGGGTTTGTTTTGGGGTGGTTGGGGGGGGTGGGTGGGTGGTGGGGGGGTGTGGGGGTTGGGTGTGTGTTGGTGGGTGGTGGGGTGTGGTGGGGGGGGGTGTGGGGGTTGTGTGTGTGTGGGGGGGTTGTGTTGTTGTTGGGGTTGATTTGTTTTTTGGGTTGGGGGGGGTTTGGTGTTGGGGTGGTTGGGTTGTTGGTTGGGGGGGGTGGTTTGGTTGTTGGTTGTGGTGGTGGGTGGTTGTGGGGGGGGTTGGGGTGGGGTTGTGGGGGGGGGTTTGTGGTGTGGTGGGGGGTTGTGGGGTGGGGGGTAGTTTTTGGGGGGGGGGGGGGGGTGTGTTGGGGTTTGGGGGGGGGTTTTGGGGGGGTTGGTTGGTGTGTTGGGGGGGGGGTGGTGTGGGTTGGGTGGGGGGTGGGGGGGGGGGGTGTTGGGGGGTGTGGTGTTGGGGGGGTTGTGGTTGGGGGGGTTTTGGGGGGGTGGGTTGTGGGTGTTGGGTGTGGTGGAGTTGTGTTGGGGGTTGTGTGGGTTGGTGTGGGTTGTGTTTGGTGGAGGTGGTTTGGGGTGTTGTGTGAGTTGGGTTGTGTGTGGTTTGGGTGTTGGGTTGTGTGGTGTGGGTTGGTGGGTTTTTGTTTGTGGGTGGGGTGTGTGGTGTTTGTGTTTTGTTTGTTGGGGGTGGTTTGGTGTTTGGGGTGGTGTGGTGTTGTTTTTGGTTATGTGTTGTTAGGTGTGGGGGTGTTGGGGTGGGGAGGGGTTGTGGTGGGGTTTTTGGGTTGGGTTTGTTGGTGTGTGTTTGGGTGGGTGGGGGGGGGGGGGTGGTTGTTTTGTTTTGGATTTGGTGGGGGGGGTGGGGGGGGGGGGGGTGTGGGGGGGGTGGGGGGGTGGTGTGGTGGGTTGGGTGGGTGTTTTGGGGTGGGTGGTTTGGTTGGTTTGTGGGGTGGGGGTTGGGGTGTGGTTTTGGGGTTGTGGTGGGGTGGGGGGGTTTTGGGGGGGTTTGTTTTGGGGTGTTGTGTGGGGGGTGTGGGTGGGGTTTGGGGTTGGGGTGGGTGTTTTGTTGTGGTTGGGGTGGGGGGGTTGGTGGGGGGGTTGGGGGGTGTGGGGGGTTTGTTGGGGGTTGGTGTGGTTGTGTGGTGTGGTGTGGGGTGGTTGATTGATTGGTGTTTGTTTTTTTTTGTTGGGTGGGTTGTGTGGGGTGTGTGGTGGTGTGTGGGTGTTGGGGTTTGTGTTTGTGTGGGTTAGGGTGGTGTGGGGTGGGGGTGGGGTGGTTGGATGGTTGGGTGTGGGGTTGGGTGGTGGGGGGTGTGGTTGGTTTTGGAGTTGTGGGGGGGTTGTTTTGGTGGGTGGGTGGGGGGTTGTGGGGGGGGATGGGGGTGGGTGGTGGTTGTGTGGTTGGTGTGGGTGAGTGTGTGGGTTGTGGTGTGTTGTTTGTTGTGGGGGGGGGGAGTGGGTGATTGGGGTGTGTGAGTTGTGTGTGTGGTTGGTGTTGGGTGGGGTGGGGGTTTGGTGGGGTGTTGTGTGGGGGTGGGTGGGTGGTGTGGGGGTGGTGGTTGTGGTTGGGGTGGGGGTTGTGGTTTGGTTTGGGTGGGGTTTGGGGGGTGGGGTGGGTGTTGTGGTAGGTTGTTGTTGGGGGTGTAGGGGTGGTTGGGGTAGGGGTGTGGATAGGGTGTAGATATTTGGGGGGTGGTATGTTGTGGTGGGGGGGGGTTGGTGGGGTTTATATTTGATGTGTGTATGTTTGGGACAATGGTAGATATGTGGTAGGGATGGTGTGGTTTTGGTGATTGGTGGGGATCTGTAGTTATATGGTGTAGGTGTTGGGGTGTTTTGGTAGTTGTGTGGTGTGTTGGGTGGTGGTGTTGTTTGTTGTGGGGAGTTTGGTGGGGGTGGGGGTGTTGGGTGTTGGGGGGGGGATTGTTGGGTGGGGGGGGTTTGTTTTTTGGGTGTGTTTTGTGGGGGGGTGTGGTGGGGTGTTGGGGTGGGTGGTTGTTGGTGGGGTGGGGGGGGTGTGGTGTTTGTTTTGTTTGTTTTGGTTTGTTGTGTGGGGGTTTGGGTTGGTGGTGTGTAAGAGGTTGTGTGGTGGTGTGTTGGGGGGGGGGGGGGTTTTGGGGGTGGTGGGTTGTTGGTTTTGGTGTGTAGGTTTGGTTTGGGGGGGGGTGTGGTGGGGTTTGGGGTTTTTGGGGGTGGTGTTAGTTGTGGGGTTGTTGTTTGGGTTGGGTGGTGGGGTTGTGTTGGGTGGTGGGTTTGGTGGTGTGTGTGGTGGTGGGGGGTGGTGGGGGTTTTGTGGTTGTTGGGTGGGTGTGGTGGGGGGTTGTGGGTGTGGTGGGGTTTGTGTGGTTTGGGGTTGTGGGGGGGGGTTGGTGGGGGGTGTTTTTTGTGGGGTGGGGGGGGGGGGGGGGGGGGGGGTGTTGGTGGGGGGTGGGTTGTGTTGGGTTTGTGGGGGGGTTGGGTGTGGGGGGGGGGGGGGTGGGGGGTTGGGGTGTGGGGGTGGTTGGGTGGTTGTTGTGGGTGGGTGGGTGGGTGGTGGGTGGTTGGTGTGGTTTGTGTGGGGTGGGGGTTTGTTATTTTGTTTGTGGGGGGGTTGGTGGGTGGGGGGGGTGTGTGGGGGGGGGGAGTGTGTGGGGTTTGTGGTGTGGGGTGGGGGTGTGGGGGTGGTTGGGTGTGGGGGGGGGGGGGGGGGGGGGGGGTGGGGTAGTTGGTGTGGGTGGTTGGGTGTGTGGTTGGGGGGGGGTGGGGGGGGGGTGGGGGGTTGTGTTTGTGGGGTTGGGGGGTTGTTGGGGTGGGGGGTGGGGGGTGGGTGTTTGTGGTGTTGGGGGGGGTTGGGGGGGGGGGGGGGGTGTGTGTGGGTGGGTGGGGGTGTTGTGTTTTGGGTGTTTAGTGTGTGGGTGTGGGGGGTGTGTTTGGTTGGGGTTTGGGTTTTTTTGTGTGTTGGGGGGGTTGTGTTTTTTTTTTGTTGGGTGGGGGGTTTGGTTGTGGTTTGTTTTTGTTTGGGGGGTTGGTTGGGTTTGTGGTGGGTGTTTTGGTGTGTGGGTTTGGTGGTGGGGTTTGTGGGGGGTGGTGTGTGTGGTGGGTGGGGTGTTTGTGGTTGTTTATGTTTTGGGGTGTGGTTTTTGTGTTTTGGTGGGGGGTGTGTGTTTGTTATTTGGGTGTGGTTGGGGGGGGTGGTGGGGGGGGGGGGTTGGGGGGGGTTGGGGGGTGGGGGGTGGGGGTGGGGGTTGGTTGGGGTGTTGTTGGGTTGTTGGGGTGTGTGGGGGGGTGATGGGATGTTGGGTGGGGGGGGGGTGTGGTTGGGGGGTGGTTGGGGGGGTGGTTGTGGTGTGTGGGTGGATGGGGGGGTTGTGTTGTTTGGTTGGTGGTTGTGTTGTGGGTTATGTTTGAGTTTGTGTGGTTGGTGTTGTTGTGGTTGGGTGGTGTTGTAGAAAGTGGTTGTTGTTGTTGTGTTGTGTTGTTGTTTGTTTTGTTGGGTGGTGGTGTGGTTGTGTTTTTTGGGTTGGTGTTTTAGTTGTTGGTGGATTTGTGGTGGGTGGTGTTGTTAGTAGTGTGGTGTAGTTGTTGGGTGGTGGTTTGGTAGTGGTTTTGTGGTTGGTGTGTGGATTGGTTGTGGTTTTGATGGGGTAGTGTGGTATTAGTGTTAGGTGTTTTATGTTATGGTAGGTGGATAAGTTGTTGGTGTTTAAGAGGATTGTGATTTTTGTGGGTATAGTTGTTAGTGTTGGGGGGGGGGTGGGTTGGTTTGGGGGGGTGGGGGTGGTGTGGAGGGGGTTTGGTGGGGTGGGGTGTGTGTTGTGGGGGGGGGTGGGGTGGGTGGTGGGGTGGGTTTGGGGGTTTTAGGTTGTGTTGGGTTGGGTGTTTGGGGGTAATGGAGGGAGGTTTATTAGTAGTTGGGTTGTTGTGTTGGGTGGTGTTGTGTGTTGGTTGAGTTTGTTTGGTTTGTTGTTGGGGGTAGGGTGGGTTTTTTTTGTTTTTGGGGTGTGGAGAGTGTGAGGGTGTGTGGTAGTGTGTGTGTGTGTGTGTGATTGGGTATGGGTGTGTTTGGAAGTGTGTGTGTGTGTGGTGTGTGTGTGGTGTTGTGGTGAGTGTGTGGTGTGTGTGTGTTTGTTGGGTGTGTGTGTGTGGGTGTGGTATGTGTGGTTGTGTTTGGTGTGGTTTGTTGTTGTGTGTGTGTGGTTGTGTGTGGTTTGAGGTTGTGTGTGTGTGTGTGTGGTGTTGTTGGTGTTTTGTGGAGTGTGTGGTGTGTGGGTGTGTGTTGGTGTGTGTGGGTGTGTGTGGTTGTGAGGTGTGTGTGGGTGTGTGTGTGTGTTGTGGTGTTGTTGTTGTGTGATGGTGTGTGTGGTTGGTGTGTGTGTGTGGTTGTGTGGTTTGGTTGGGTGTTGTTGTTTGTGGTTGTGGATGGTGGGGGGGGTGTGTGGGTAGTGTGGGTTTTGGTGGGGGGGGGGGGTAGGGGTTGTTAGGGGATTTGTTTGTTTTTGGGTTTGGGTTGGGGTGTTGGGGGGTTTTGGTTGGTGGGGGTTTGGGTGGGGTGGGTGTGGGTGGGGTTGGGTGGTTGGTTGGGGGGTTGGGGGGGGGGGAGGTGGAGGGGGTGGTGTGTGGGGTGGGTGGTTTGTGTGGGGTGGTGTGGTGTTGGGGGTTGTTTGGGTGGGGGGAGTGGGTGGTGGGGGGTGGGGTTTGTGGGGGGTTGGGGGGGGTTGTGGGGGGGGTGTGGGGGGTGTGTGGGTTGGTGTGTTTAGTGGTGTGTGTTTGTTGTGTTAGTGTTAGTATTAGTTTATATATTATAAGTATTAATATATATATGATATATATATATATATGATAGATATGATATTTGTTTAGGGGGGTGTGAAAGGATATAGGGTATATGATTGTAATGTTGTTATGTTAGGGGGGTAGTTGGTTGGGTTGGTATTGATGATTGGGGGTATTGGTATTTGTGGGGTTGTTGGGGTGGGGTGTGGGGGGGGTATGGGTGGTTGGGGTGGGGTTGGTTTGGGGTGTTGATTTGGTTTGGGTGGTGGGGATTGAGTGGTGATGGTGATATAATAATAAGAAGAATGAAATGTTAGGAAATGATGGGAATGAGGTGTTTGGGGGATGGAGGAGAATATTAAGGAATAAATTGGATGGTAATGGGGGGAGAGTTAGGGGAGTTTGTGTTTTTTTGTGGTATTGTGTATAGAAATGGGTGGGGGATTAATTATAAAGGTTGAAAAATAAGGTATAGGTTATTTTATTGAATAGGAATGGGATTGTTGGTTGGGGGTGGAGAATTGGGTTGGTGGGGTGGTTAAAGGGGGTGGGTAGAGTAGTAAATGGTATATGGTTTTTTTTTGTATTGAAAGGTGTTTTTTTATGTTTGTGGGTTGTTGTGAGATTTGGTAAGGTAGAATTTTGGGGTGTGGGGTGTGTAGTGGGGGGGATTGTGGGTGTATTGTTTGTTGTTTTTTGGAGTGGGGTTTTGTTGGGTTTTGTGTGATGGTGGGTGGATTGGTGAGGGGGATGGATATTTGGGGGGGGGGGTGGGGTTGGGTTGTGTGGGTGTGGGTGGGGGGGGGTGTTGGGTTGGGTGGGGTGGGTGGGGGGGGGGGTGGTGTTGTGTTTGTTTTGGTGTGGTAGTGTGGTGGTTTTGGGGGGTGGTTTTTGTTGGGTGGGGGGGTGGTGTTATTATGAGGGGGGAGTAGAATAGATGTTTGTTGGTTTGTATGGAGTTGTTGGATTTGAGGATTTAGTGGGGTTTGGGGGGGTTGTGTGGTTGGGGTGTTTGTGATGGGGTGTGGGGTTTGATTGGTTGGATGGTGGTTTTGTGGAGGATGGGGGTTTTGGGTGGTTGTGGTGTTTGTGTTGGTTTGTGTGGGGGGGGTGGTTGTGTTGGGTTTATTGGTGTTGGGGGGTTGTGTGGGGTGGTGTTTGGGGGGGGGTTTGGGTGGTGTTTGGTAGTTGGGGGTTGTGGTGTGGGTGTTTGTGGGGTTGTGGGTTGGGTTTGTGGGTGTGGGTGTGTTGTTTTTTTGTTGAGGGTGTTTGGGTTTTGGGTGGTGGGGTGGGTGTGTGGTGTTTTGGTTTGGGGGGTGTGTGGGTGGTTGGTTGGGTGGTGTGATGTGGGGGGGGGGGTTTTTGGGTGGTGGGGGGGGTGTTGTTGGGTTTTTTTGTGGTAGGTTGTGTGTGTGTTGGGGTGTGTTGTGTTGTTGTTGTGGTGGGGTGGGGGGGGTTGGGGTGGGTGTGGTTGTGGTGGGGGGTGGTGTTGTGTGGGGTGTTTGTTGGTTGGTTTGTTTGTGTTTGGGTTGTGGGGTTGGGGGTGGTGGGTTGTTTTGTGTGTTGGGGTGGTGGGGGGGGGTTTGTTGTGGTGATGTGGGGGGTGTGGGTGTGGGTGGTGTGTATGTGGTTTGTTTGTTGGGTGAGTGTTGTTGTGTTTTGTGGTTGGTTTTGGTTTGTTTGGGGGGGGGTGTGGGGGGGAGGGTTTGGGGGGGTTGGTGTGGGTGGGGGTGGGTGTGGGGGTGTGGGGTTGGGGGGTGGGTGGGGGGGGTTGTTGGTTTTTTGGTGTTGGGGTGGGGTTGGAGGAGTTGGTTTTGGGTAATTGGTTGGGGTTGTAGGGTGTGGGGGGTGGATTGGGGGGGGTGGGGGGGGTTGTGGGGGTGTTGTGGGGGGTGGGGTGTTGTGTGTTGGTTTGTGGTTGTTTTTGTTGGGGGGGTTTATTTTTTTGTTTGTGGTGGGTGGTGTTTGGTTTGGGTTGGGTTGGGTGGATTGTTTGTGATTTGTTGATGTTTGTGGGTGTTGTTGGTGTGGGTGTATGGTGTGTGGGGTGGTGGGTGGGGTGGGTGGTAGTTGGGTTGTGTTTGGATGTTGTTGTGTTGGTGGTTGGTGTTATTGTGTGGTATTAAGGTGTTGGGGGTGGTTGTTGTTGGTTGGTTGTGGGGGGTTGTTTTGTGTTGTGGGTTTGGTGGGTGTGGGGTGGGGGGGTTGGGGTGGGGGGGTTTTGGTTATTTGGGTGGGGGGGGGTATGGGAGGGGTGGTGGGTTGTGTTTGTGTTTTGGGGTTTGGATGTGTTGTTTAGTGTTTGGGTGATGTTGTTTTGGTGTGGTTTGGTGGGTGGTTTGTGTTGTTGTGTGGGTATTTTTGGGGGGTGTGGGTTGGGGGGGTTGTTAGATAGGGTTTTTGGGGTGTGTGGGTTGGTGGGTTGGGTGTGGTGGGTGTGGGGGTTTTGGTGTGTGTTTGTTTTGTTTTGGTTGTTGTGGTGGTTGTGATTGGGTTGTTGTTTGTGGGGTGGGGGTGGGTGGGTGGGTGTGTTGGGTGTGGTGGGGTGGGGGGGGGGGTGGGGTGGGGGGGGGTGGGGGTGGGGGGGGTGGGGGTTTTGGTGGTGGGGGGTGGTTGTTTGGGTGTTTTGGGGGGTGGGGTGGGTTTGTGGGTGGGGGTGTTGGTGGGGTTGGGGGGGTGGGGGGTGTGTTTGGGGGTGGGGGGGTTTGTGGGGTGGTGTGGGGGTGGTTGGTGGGTTTGTTTGGGGGGGGGGGGGGGGGGTTTTTGTGGTTGGGTTTTGGGGGTGTGGTGGTTGGGGTTTTTTTTGTGGGGGGAGTGGGGTGGTGTTTGGTTTTGTTGAGTGGGGGTGGGGGGGTGGTGTGGGGTTTTTTTTTGTTGGGTTGTGTGTTTTGGGTTGGGGTTGGTTGGTGGGGGGGGTGGTATGGGGGGTTGGTTGTGGTTGGATGTTTGGGTTGTGGATTATTTGTTGTTGTTGTTGGTTTTAATTTGTTGGTGATTTTGTGGTGTGTGTGTGGGGTGGGTGATTGTGGGTTGGGGGGGGTTGTTGTGATTGGGGTGGTTGGGGTTTTATTTGTGAGGTTTTTTGTTGGGTTTTGGGGGGGGGGGGTGGGGGGAGGGGTGTTGGGTGTAGGGGTATGGGTGGGTGGGGTGTTGGGGGTTTTGGTATTTGTGTGTTTTGTGTTTGTGGGGTTGTTGGGTGTTGGTGTGATGAGGGTTGTTTGGTGGGTGGTTGGGGTTGGTGGTGTGGGTTTTTGGGTTGTTTGGGTGGTGGTTATGGTGTTAGGGGGTTTGGGGGGTTTGGGGTTTTGTTGGTTTTGTTGTGTTATTTGGGGGTGGGGGGTTGGGGGGTTTTTTTGTTTGGGTGGTTGGGGTTTGTGGGTGTAGGGGTTTGGGGTGGGGTGGGGGATGTTGTTTGGGGTGGTTGGGTTGTGTGGGTTGTTTTTGGGGGTTGGGGGGTTGTGGGTTTTGGGGGGTTGTGTGGTTTGTGGGTGGGGTTGTGGTATGGTGTGTGTGGTGGTTTTTGGTTTGGTTGGTTGTGTTGTGGTGGTTTTGGGTTGGTGAGTGTGGTGGGATTTTGGTTGGTGGGGGTTTTTTTTGTGTGTTGTTGTTGGGTGGTGTGTGTGGTTGGGTGGGGGGTGGGGGGGGTTTGTGGTGGTGTGGTGTGGTGTTGGGGTGGTGGGGGTGTGGTGGGGGGTGTGTGGTATGGGTGGGGGGGGGTGTGTGGTTGGTGTTTTGTGTGGGGTTTGTGGTGGTTTGGTGGTGGTTTGTTGGTGGGTTTGTGGTGGGGTTGTTGGTGGGTTTGGTGTGGGGGTTTTGGTGGTGTGTTTGTGTGGGTTGGGTGGTGGTTGGTGGTGGGTTTGGTGGTGGGTTTTGTGGTGGGTTTGGTTGGTTGTGGTGGGTTGGTGGTGGGGTTTTGTGGGTGGGGTTGGTGTGGTTTGTGGTGGTTTGGTGGTGGTTTGGTGGTGGGTTGGGGGGGTGTGTTGTTGGGTGGTTTGTGGTGGGGGGGGTGGGGGGGGTGGGGGGGGGTGGTGGGGGGTGGTGGGGTGGGGGTGGGGGGTGGGTGTTTGGGGTGTTGGGGTGGGGGGTGGGGGGGGGTTGGTGGGGGGGTGTGGGGTTGGGTGGGTTGTGGGGGGGGTGGGGTGGTGGTGTGGGGGGTGTGTGGGGGGTGGGGTTGTTGGGGGGTTGTTTTGGTGTTGGGTTGTTTTTTGGGTTTGGGGTGGGGGTTGTGGGTGGGGGGGGGGGGTGGGGGTGGTTTGTGGTTGGGGGGGGGGTGGGTTTTGGGTGTTGTTGTGGGTTGTGGGGTGTTGGTTGGGGGTTGGGTGGGGTTGTGGGGGGGGTGTTGGTGGGAGTGGTGGGGGTGTGGGGGGTGGGGGTTGGTTTTGGGGGGGGGTTTGTGGGGGGGGTTTGGGGGGGGGTTGGGGTGGTTTGGTTGGGGTTTTTGGGGGGAGGGGGGGGGGGGGGGGGTGTTTGGGGGTGGGTGTGTGGGGGGGTTTGGGTTGGGGTGGTTGGGTGGGGGGGTGGGGGGTGGGGTGTGGGGTGGGTGTGGTGGTTGGGGTTGGTGGGTTGTGGGTGGGGGTGGGTTGTGTGGGGTGTGTGTGGGTGTGGGGTTTGGTGGGTGGTTGGGGTGTGTTAGGGTTGGTTATAAGGGTTTGTGGTTGATGGGGAGTGTTTTGGATTGTTTTATTGGTTTTGTGGGGTGTGGTATTGAATGTTGTGTATGGTAGGATTAGGTTGTTATGGGTGGGAGGGAGGATGGGAGGAGAAATGGATATTATATTAAAGGTGTGTTGTGTTGTTGGTATTGAAGGAGTTGGGGTTGAGAAATAGGGTTGGAGTATATGGGATAGGAATTTATGTTTGTGTGTTTTGGGGGTGGGGGGGGATTGGGATTAGATTGTTATTGAGTTGTTGGTTGGGGGGGGGGGGGGTTTGGGGGGGTTGAGTATTTTTGGATGTTGTGGGAGGATGGTGGGGGGGGGGAGAATTTGGGTTGGTTGGTATTGAGAGTTTGGTGGTTGTTGTGGGGGGGGGTGTGGTTTTGGGGGGGGGTTGTGGGGAGTGGGTGGGGGGGTTTAGGGGGGTTTGTGTTGTTTGTGTTGTGTGGGTGGATGTGGTGGGGGTGTTTTTGGTTTGGGTTTTGGGTTTGAATGGGTTGTTTTGGTGGGAGGGGGGTGGGTTTGGGGGATGGTTGTGGGTTTTTTTGGGTATTTGATGTTAGGGGTTTAGTGGTGTGTTTGGGGTTTGGGTGTTTTTGTGGTTGGGTTGTAGGTAATTTGGGGGATAAATTTGGGATGAATGTAGTTTTTTTTGTTATGTGAGTATTGGGTGAATTGTGATTAGTGTGGTTGTTGGTTGGGTTTGGGGGGGGGAGGGTGGTAGGGGGGGGGTAGGGGTTGATGTTTGGTGAGGGGTTGGTTGTTGGGGGGGGGGGGGGGGGGGGGTATGGTGGTATGTAGTTGGTTTTTTTGGGGGGGGTGTATTGTGGTGGTGTAGGTGGTATTTGGGGGGGTGGTGTGTGGTGAGGGTGGTGGTTTTGTGGTTGGGGTTGGGGTGGTTTGTGGGGGTTGGTTGGTTGGTTGTGTTTGTGTGGGGTTTGGGTGTTTGGGGTGTGTTTGTGGTTGGTGTGTGGTGTGTTGGGGGGGGGTGGGGGGGGTTTTGTGGGGGGGGTTGGGTGGTTGTTGGTTGGGTGGGGGTGGTGGGTTTGGTGTTGGGGGGGGTGGGGGGTGGGGGGGGGTTGTGTTTTGTTTTTTTATTGTGTGTTTTTTGTGGTTGGTGTTGGGTATTTGGGTTTTAGGATGTTGGGGTTGTGGGGTTGTTGGGTGGGGGGGTGTGTTGTGGTGTGATGTAATAGGATTTGATTAATTTTAAAGAAGGATGAAAGTAATTTAGGGATGAGATTTATTGGGTGTTTAGGGTGGATTTGATGAATTGTGAAATGTTATAGAGTGTAGGGGATTGTTAGTATAGGTGGTTGAAGGAATGATTATTAATTGATGAGGATAGAATTTGAGGGGAAGGTTGGGTTTGGATTTTGTGTAAGGGGAGATGGGGAATGTTTTTTGAGGGGGTTTGGGGGAATATTGAATAGGTGTAAATAATTTATGGTTGTTGGAGAAGGATTGTTTTAATTTGATTTATGGGGGAATATTGGATTTTAGTTGGGGGGGTTTTATATAGAGATGTTAAAGGTTAATAAGGTAAAAAATTAGATAGGGTGGTGAGGGATGGGGATGATTGTGTGATGGTTGTGGTGTGGTGTGGTGGTGGTGTTGGGGGGGGGTGTGGGGGGTTTTGGGGGTGGGATGGAGTGGTGTGTTGGGGTTTGTGTTAGTTTTGTTTGGTTGGGGGTGTTTTTGGGGGGGGATGTGGTTTGGGGGTGTGTTGTTGTTGTGTGTTGTTGGGTTGGTGGTGGGTGTGTGGTTGGGGGTGGTTTTGGGGTGTGTGGGGTGGTGGGGGGGGTGGTGGTGGTTATTGTTGATGTTGGGGTGTTGATTTGTTGGGTGGTAGGTTGGGTGAGTGTGTGTTTTTTTGGTGTTGGGGGGGGTGTTAGGTTGTGTGTATTTTGTGGATTGTAGTAAATAGGGGTTGGGGGGTGGGGGGGTTGTGGTGGTGTTGTGAATTTGTTGGGATGGTTTTGTGTTGGGGGAAATTGGGGGGGGTTGTGATTTTTGGGGTTTGGGGTGTGTGGGTGGGGGGTTGTAAGTTTGGATTTGGTTGTTGTTGGGTATGTGGATAGGGGGGGGGGGGGTATGTGGAGTGGGGTGGTGTGTGAGAGTGGGTGGGATAGTGGTAGGGGATAATAATTATTTTTTGGGTTTTTGTTGTGGGGTGTGTGTTGTGTGGTGGGGATGAGAGTGGGGGTTGGGAGTATTTGTGTTTGTGTTGGTGGTGTGGGGGTGGTTTGTGTTGTGGTGGGGGGGGTTGTTGGTGGGGTTGTGTGTTTAGTGGGGTTTTTTGGAGGGTGTGGTGGGGTGTTGGGGGGGTGGGTTGTTGAGTGTGGGTGTGGTTTTTGTGGGTTGGGTTGGGGTGGGTTTTTGTGTGTTGTGGGGGGGGGGGGGGGTGGGGGGGGGTGGGGGTTAAGTTTATATGTAGTGGTGTTGTTGGTGGTTTGGTTGTTATGGTAGTGTTTGAATTTTTTTTGGAGAGTAGTATTGAATTTTGTAATGGTGGAATAGAATTATTGTTTTGGGTTTTTAAATGAGGGTTGTAGATTGGGGGGTTGATTGGTGGTTTTTTGGGTGTATGGTGTTTGATTATTTTGTTTTTTGGTAATTTTTGTTATGGGGGATATATGGGTTTAGTAGGGATTTTGTTGTTTTATGATGGGGTTTGGTGTGGGGGGGGTTAGGGAGTTTAGTTAGAGGTGTTATTTTAATGGTGTTTGGTTTTGTGGTATGGAGGGGTGGTAATGTTTTGTGGGGTATTTGGGTGGTTGATGTGGTGGGGTGGGGTGGGGGGGTGTGGGTGGGGGGTGGGGGGTGGGGGTTGGGTGGGTGGGTTTTTGTGGTTGGGGGTGGGTGGTGGGTGGGTGGGTGTGTGGGGTGGGGGGTGGGTGTGGTGGGGGGGGGTTGTTGGGTGTGGGGTGGTTTGTTTTGTTGTGGTGTGATGGTGTTTGTTGTTGTGTGGTTGTGTTTGGTGTTTTTTGTGGATGTGTAGTGTTGTTGTGGTGGTATGTTGGGTGGTGGTGTGGTTGGTGGTTTTGAGTTGGGGGTGTTTGTGTGGTATGTTTGTATTTTGGGGAGGTTTTGTTGTTGGGTGGGGTGTAGTGGAAGGGATATAAATGGATGGTGTGTAGATGTTGATGGGTGAGTATGAAGAGGATAAGGGAAGTATATGTTGGAAAGGTGGCGTTTGTAGATAGTATGTTATATGATGGAATTTGTATGTTTATGAATGGAGTTATTAAGTTGAAGGGGGAATATGGGTTTATGTATGTTTGGTGTTTAAGATGTGGTGGTTATAAGATGAGGGTTGTTGATGGGGAAGGGGGGTTGGGTGGGTTTGGGGGTGGGGGTGGTGTGGTTGTGTTTTTGGTGGGGTGTGTGGTGTTTAGGAGAGATGTGGGGGGTTAGGTGTTTGTTTGTTTGGATGGGAGAGGGGGGGTTATATGATTGTTGTGGAAGTTGATTTATAGGGGATGTGGAGGTGTATGTGTAAGGTATGGATTGTTGAGGGAATGTTGTTAGTTTTGATTTGTTTTTTGGTGTTGTGTTTGAGTGAGTGGTTGTGTGGTTGTGGTTTTGGGTGTGGTGTGTAGAGGGAGAGATGAGATAGGAGAGAGAGGAGAGAGAGAGAGAGAGAGAGGGGGAGTTATGTTGAGTAGGGAGAGTGAGTGGTTGATGTTGAGAGAGAGTATGTAGGAGTTGTGTGTGGTTATGAGAGAGAGATAGAGGGGAAAGAAGGAGGTGAGAAGAGGGATAGGGAGAGGGAGAGAAGATGAGGAGAGAGAGAGGGGGAGAGAAGCGGAGAGAGGGAGAGAGAGGGAGTGAGAGAGGGAGAAGAGGGAAGAGAGAGGGGAGAGAGAGAGGGAGAAGAGAGGAGAGAGAAGGGGAGAGAGAAGGGAGATTGAGAGGAGAGAGAGGAGAGGAGAAGGGTGAGAGAGAGGGGAGAGAAGGAGAAGAGGAGTGTAGTAGGTGGGAGTTGAGATGGGGAGTGAAGAGAGGGTGTGAGAGGAGTGAGAGGGAGAGAGTAGTGAGAGATAGGGAGTGTAGTAGGTTGTGTAGGGGGTAATGTTTATTTGTTTGTTGGGTGGTGGTGGTGTTTTATTAGGGGTGGGTGTTGGGAGGGTTGTTGGGGTTGGGGAGTTGGTTATGGTTGTGTTTTTTGGGAGGGTGGTGTGGTTTGATGGGTTGTGGGGGGTGTGGTTGGTGTGGTGGGGTTTGGGGGTGTTGGTGGGGGTGTTGGGGGGGGTGTGGGGGTAGGGTTTGGGGGGGTGGTGTTTTGTGGGTGGGGTTGGGTTGGATTATGGGGGTAGGGGTGGGTGGTGGTGTGGGTTGTTTGGGGTGGGGTTGTGTTGGGGGGTTGGGTAGGTTGGGGGGGTGTGGGGGGGGGGGTGGGGGGGGGTGGGGTTTGTGGGGGGTGGGGGGGGGGGGTGTTGTGGGGGTGTGGGGGGGGGGTGTGGGTGTGTGTTTTTTAGTGTGTTTGTGTGTTTGTTTTGTTGTTTTTGTTGTGTGGGGGTGTGTGTGTGTGTGAGTGTTTGTGGTGTGTGTGTAGTGGGGGGGGGTTGGGTTTGGGGTGTTGGGGTGGGGTTTGGTGGGGTGGGGGTGGGGGGTGGTGGTGGGGGGGGTTGGTTTGTGGTGGTTGGGGTGTTGGGGGGGGGGGGGGGGGGGGGGGGGGGGTGGGGGTGGGGTGGGGGGTGGGGGGGGGGGGGGTTGTTAGGGTTGGTGGGGTGGTGGTGGTGGTGTTGGTTGGTTGTTGTAGTTGGTTGTGTTGGTTTTGTTGGTTGGTTGGGTGGGTTGTGTGTTGTGTTGTGTTTGTGTTGTTGGTGGGTTGTGGGGTGTGGGGGGGGGGGGGGGGGGGGTGGGGTTGTGTTTGGGGTTGGTTTGTGGGGTTTTTGTAGGTGTGGTTGGGTGGTTGTGTTGGGTTGGTGGGGGGTGGGTGTTTGGGGTGGGGGGGTTTTTGGGGGGGGGGGTGTGGTTGTGTTTGGTGTGTTGGGGGGGGGGTGTGGGTTGGGGGGGGGTGGGGTGGGGGGGGGGGGGGGGGTTGGGTTTGGGTGTTGGGGGGGTGTGTGTGGGTTGGGGGGTTTGTTGTGGGGTTTGTTTGGTTGTGTTGTGGTGGGGGGGGGGGTTTTGTTGGTTTTTTGTGGGTGGGGGGGTTGGGGAGGGGTGTTGGGGGTTGGGGTTGGTGTGGGTGTGGGTGGGGGGGGTGGTGGGGGTGGGTGGTGGGGGGGGGGGAGGTGTGGTGTTTGTTTGTGGGGGTGGTGGTTGGTTTGGGTTTTGGGGGTGTTTTTTGGGGGGGTGGGGGGTGGGGGTGTTTGGTGGGTGTTGTTGTGTGGTTGGTTGGTGGTGGGGTGGTGGGGGTTTTTGTTGGTTTGTGGTGGGGTTTGGGGGGGTGGTGGGGGGTGGTGTGTGGTTGTGGGGTGGTTTTGGTGGGTGGGGGGTTGGTTGGTGGTGGGTGTGGGTTGGGGTGTGTGGGGTGGTTGTTGGGTTTGGTGGTGGGGGGGGGGGGTGTGTGGGGGTGGGGTGGGTTGGGGGGTTGGGGGGGTGGTGTGTGGGGGGGGTGTGGGGTTGGGTGTTGGGTTGTGTGGGGGTGGTGGTGTGGTGTTTGTGGTGGGTGTTTGGGGTTTGTGGTGGTTGGTGGGGTGTGGGGGTGTGGGGGTGTTTGTTTTGTTGTGGTGTGGGTGTTTTTGTGGGGGGGGGGGGGGGGTGGTGTTGTGGGTGTTGGGGGGGGTTTGGGTGGGGGGGGTGTGGGTGGGGGTGGTTGGGGGTTGGGGTTGGGGGGGGGGGGGGTTGTGGTGGGGTGTTGTGTTGGTGTGAGGGGTGTGGGGGTGGTGTGGTGGTGTTGTTGGGGGGGGGGGGGGTTGGGGGGTGTGGTGTGGGGGGGGTGGGTGGGTGGGTTTGGTGGTTTTGGGTGTTTGGGTTGTGGGGTGGGGGGGGGGGTTTGGGGGGTGGGGGGGGGGTGGGGGGGGGGGGGGTTGTTGGTGGTTGGTGTGGGGTGGGGTGTGGGTGGTGTGTTTGGTGGTTTGTTTGTTGGGGTGTGTTGTTTTTTGTGGTGGGGGGTTGGTTGGTTTGGGGGGGTGTTGGTTGGGGTGTTGGGGGGGGTGGTGTGGTGGGTGGGTGTGGGGTGTGGGGGTGGGGTGGTGGGGTGGGGGGGGGTGGGGGGGATGTGGGGTGGAAGAGGGTTTTAGGGTAAGGTTGTTGTTTAGGGGTTATTTTATCTTGGGTGGTGTAAGGGGGTAGGTTATTGAGGGTTGTTGGGGGTGGGGGTATGATGGGGTTTATAGGGGGGTTTGGGGTGGGGGGTTTTGGTTGGGGTGGTAGGGTTGTGTGGGTGTGTGTGGGAGGGTTTGGTGTTGGGTTTTGTTGTTTTGGGTTTTGTGAGGGGTTTGTTTTGATTTTTTTTGTTGGAGTGTTGTGTTATGTGTTATTGGGGTTGGTGGGGTGGGGTGTTGGGGATGTTGTGTTTTGTGGTGGTTTTGTGTGTGTGAGTATGGTGTTGGTGGGGTTTTTGTGGGGTTTGTTGGATGTTGTTGTTTTGGTATGTTTGTTGTGTGGGGGGTGTATGGTTGGGTAGGTTTGGGGTGTGGGGGTTGGTGTGGGGTGGTGGGGTGGGGTGTTGTGTTGGGTGTGGGGTTGGGGTGGGTGGGGGGGGGGGGGGGGGGGGGGGGGGTTTGTGTGGATGTGGGGGGGGGGGTGGGTGTTGGGGGTGGGGGGGTTGTGTTTGGGTGTTGGTGGGGGTTGTGGGGGTGGGTTTTGGATGTTTTGGTTGATTGTGTGTTTTGGTGGGGATGGGGAATTGGTGGTTGGGGTTTTGGGGGGTGGTGTTGGTTTTGTGGTTGGATTGGGTGGGGTGGGGTGGGGGGGGGGGGTGTGTTGTGTGGGGGGTGGGGTTTGGGGTGTGGTGGGGTTGGTGGGGTTTTTGGTGTAGGGTGGGTGGGTGGTGGGTTTGGGTGAGTGTTGGTTTTGGGTTTGGGGTTGGGTTGTTGGGTGGGTGGATGTTTATGGTTTGGTGTTGTTTTGGGGGTGGGGTTGGGTGGGTGGGGGTGGGGGGTGTTGGTGGGGTGGGTTTGTTTTGGTGGGTGGGTGTGTGGTTGGTGGTGTGGGGGGGGGGGGGGGGGGTGGGGTGGGGGGGGGTGGGGGGGGTTTGGGGGGTGGTGGGGGTGGTGTTTGGGTTTTTTGGTGGTGTTTGTTGGTGTTGTGGTTGGGTGGGGGGGGGGTGGGGGGGGGGGTGGGGGGGTGGGGTGGGTGGGGTGGGGGGGGTGTTGTGGGGTGGTGTGGGGGTTGTTGGGTGGGTTTTTGTGGTTGGGGTGGTTGGGGGGGGGTGGGGTGGGTTTTTGTGGTGGGGTTGTGGGGGTGTTTGGTGTTGGTTGTGTGTGGTGTGGGGGGTGGTGTGGGGTTGTTTGTGTGTGTGGGTGTGTGTGTTTGGTGTGGGTGGGGGTGGTGGGGGGGGTTTGGGGGGTGGTTGGGGTGTGGGTTGGGTGTGGGGGTGGGTTTTGGTGTGTTGTGGTGGGTGGTTTTTTGGTGGGTTTGGTTGGTGTGTGTGGTGGTGGTGGGGGGGGTGGGGGGGGGGTTGTGTTTGGGGGTTGGGGTGGTGGGGGTGTGGGTTTGGTTGTGGGGGTGGGGGGTGGGGGGGGGTGGGTGTTTGGGGGGTTGTGGGGGTGGGGTGTTGGGGGTTGGGGGGTTGGGGGGTTGGGTGTTGGGGGGTGGGGGTTGTGGGGTTGGGGGGTGGGGGTTGGGGTTGGGGGTTGGGGGGGGGGGTGGTGGGGGGTTGGGGGGTTGGGGGTTGGGGTTGGGGGGTTGGGGGTGGGGTTGGGGGTTGGGGGTTGGGGGGTTGGGTGGGTTGGGGGGTGGGGGTTGGGGGGTTGGGGGTTTTTGGGGGGGTTGGGGGGGTGGGGGGTTGGGGGGTTGGGGGTTGGGGGGTTTGGGGGGGTTGGGGGGTTGGGGGGTTGGGGGGTGGGGGTGTGTGTGGTGGTGTGTGGGTTTTGGTTGTGTGTGTGGTTTGTTTGGTTGGGTTGTGTTGTGTGGTGTGGTGGTTGGGTGTGGGTGTGGGGTGGGGGGTTTGTTGGGTTGTGGTGTGTGTTTTGGGGGTTGTTTTGTGTGTGGGGTGGTGGGTGTGGGTTGGGGTGGGGGGGGGGGGGGTTGTGGGGGTGGTGTGGTGTTGGGTGGGGTGGGGGGGTTTTGGTGGGGGGGTGGTTGGTGTGGGTGGGGGGGTGGGTGTTGGGTTGGTGTTTGTGTGGTGGGGTTTGGTGGTGGGTTTTGGTGTGGGGTTTGGTGGTGGTTTGGTGGTGGGGTTGGAGTGGGTTTGGTGGTGGGGTTTGGTTGGGGGTGGGTTTGGTGTGGGGTTGGTGTGGTTGGTGGTTGGGTTTGGTGGTGGGGTTTGGGTGGGTGGGGTTTGGTGTGGGGTTGGTTGGTGGGTGGTGGTGGGGTTTGGTTTGTGGGGTATTTTGTTGGTGTTGGGGTGGGTGGGGTTTGTTGGGGGGGGTGGGGTTTGTGGGGTGGGGGTTGGTTGGTTGTGTGGGTGGGGTTTGGTGGGTGGGGGGGGGGGGTTGGGGGTGGGGGGGGGGGGGGTGTGTGGGGGGTGTGTTGGGTTGGGGGTGGGGGGTGGGTGGGTGGTGGTGTTTTTTGGTGGTTTTGTGTGGGGGTTGGAGGGGGGGTGTGGTGTTGTGTTGGTGGTTGGGTGTGGTGTGTGGGGTGGTGGGGTGGTGGGTGGTGGTGGGGGGTGGGTGTGTGGGGGGTTTGGTGTGAGTGTTGTGGGTTTGTGTTGTTTGTGTTTGTTATGTTTTTTGGGGTTTTTGGGGGGTGTTTGGGGGGTGGGTGGGGTTGGTGGTTGTTGGGTTGGGGGGGGGTGGGTTTGGGTGTTGGTTTTGGGGTTGGTGGGGTGTTGGTGGGGGGGTTGGTGGGGGGTGTGTGGGGGGGGGTTTGGTGGTGTGGTGGGGTGTGGGGTGGGGGGTGTGGTTTGTTGGGGGGGTGTTTGGGGTGGGGGGGGGTTTGGGGGGGGGTTGGGGTGGTGTTGGGGGGTGTGTGGTGTGGTGTGGGGTGGGGGGGGGGGGTGTTTGGGTGGGGGGGGTGGGGGGGTGGGTGGGGGTTGGGTGGGGGGGGGGGGTGGGGTGGTGGGGGGGTGTGGGGGTTGGGGGGGTTGTGGGTGGGGTGGGTTGTGGTGGGGGTGGTGGTGGTGGTGTGGGGGTGGGGGGTTTGGGGTGTGTGTGGTTGGTTTTGGGTGTGGGGTGGGGGTGTGGGTGGTTTGTGTTTGGGGTGGGGGGGGGGGGTTGGTTGGTTGTTGGGGTGGTTTTGGGGGTTGGGTGGTGTTTGGGTTTTTGGTGTGGTGTTGTTTGGGGGGGGTGGGGGGTGGGGGGTTGTTGGGTGGGGTGGTTTTTTGGGTGTTGGGTGGTTGTGTGGTGTTGTGGGTGGGGTGGGGGTGGGGGGGGGGGGGTGGGGTGGTGGTGGGGTGTGGGTGGGGGGGTGGGGTGGGGGGGGGGGGGGGGGGTGGGGGGTGGGGGGGGGTGGGGGGGTGGTTGGGGGGGGGTGTGTTTTGGGTTGGTTGTTGGGGTGTATTGAATGTTGGATTGGGTTGGGGGGGTTGGGGGGTTGGGGGGTGGGGGTGGGTGGGGGTGTTGGGGGGGTGGGTGTTGGGGGGTTTTTGTGGGGGGGTGTGGGTGGGGGGGGTTGGGGGTGGGGGTGGGGGTTGTTGTGGTTTGGGGTGGGGGGGGGGGGGTTGGGGGGTGGGGGGGGGGTTTGGTGGGGGGGTGGTTGGGTGTTGGTGGGGGGGGGGGGGGGTGGTGTGTGGGTGTTGGGGTTTTTTTTTAGGGTGGGTGTGTTGGTGGGGTTTGGGGTTGTGTTGTTTGGGTTTGGGTGTGGTGGGGGTTGGTGTGGTGTGGGGGGGTGGGTGGGGGTGGGGTTGGGTTTGGGTGGGGTGGGGTGGGTTGGGGGGGGGGGGGGTGGTGGTTGGTGTTGGTGGTTGTGGGGGGGGTGTTTAATGGGGGGTGGTGGGGGTTGGTGGGGGGGGGGGTTGGTGGGTGGGTGTGGTTGTTGGTTGGGGTTGGGGGGTTGGTTTGGGTGTGGGGGTTTGGGGTGGTTTTTGTTTGTGGGGGGGTGGGTGGTGTGGGGTGTGTTGTGGTGTGGTTGTGTGGTTGTGTTGGGGGGGGGGGGTTTGTGGGGGGGTGGGGTGGGTGTTGTTGGGTGGGGGTGGTGGGTGTGGTTTGGGGGGGGTGTGGGGGGTGGGGGGGTGTGTGTGTGGAGTGGGGGGTGGGGGGGGGGTGGGGGGGGGGTTGGTGGGGGGTGGTGTGGGTGTGGGTTTGGGGGGGGGGGGGTGGTGGTTTGGGGTGGGTGGGTTTTTTTTTGTTGGGTGGTGGTGTGGTGGGGGGTGGGGGGGTGGGTGGTTGGTTGGGGTGTGTGGGGGTGTGGGGGTGGTGGGTGGGGGGGTTGTAGGGGTGTGTGTGGTGGTGTGTTGGGGTTTTGGGGGGGGGGGGTGGGGTGGGGTTGGGGGTGGGGGTTGGGGGGTGGGGGGGGGGGGTTTGTTGGTTGTTGGGTGTGTTGGGTGGGGGGGTGTGGTGGGTGTTTGGGTTGTTGGGGTTTTTGGTGGGTGGGGGGGGGTGTGGTTTTGTGTTTTTGGGTGTGGTTTTTTGTTGTGTGGGGTGGGTGTGGGTGGTTGGGGTGGTGTGGTGGTTGTGTGGTGTGTGTTGGGGGGGGGGGGGGGGGTTTGTGGGGGGGGTGGGGTGGGTTTGTTGGGGTGGGGGGGGTGGTGTGGGGTGGTTGGGGGGGGGTGGGGGGTGGGGGGGGTTGGGGTTTGGGGGGGTGTGTTGTGGTGGGTGTGTGTTTTGGGGGTTGGGTGGTGGGTGTGTGTTGGGGGTGGGTTTGGTGTGTGGGTGGGTGGGGGGGGTGGTGGGGGGGTGTGTGGGTGGTGGGGGGGTGGGGTGGTGGGGGGGTGTGGGGTGGTGTGTGTTTGTGGGGGTTGGTGGGGGTGTGTGGGGGGGGGTTGGTGGGGGGGGGGGGGTGTTTTTGTGGGGTGGGGGGGGGGGGGGGGGGGGGGGGGGTTGGTGGGGGTGGTTGTGGGTGTGGGGTTTTTGGGGGGGGGGTGGGTTGGGGGGGGGGGGTGGGTGGGGGGGGGGTTGGGGGGTGGGGGTGGTTGGGGTGGGGTTGGTGTGGGTGGGGTGGGGGGGGGTGGGTGGGAGTGGTGTGGTGTGTGGGTGGTTGATTATTTTTTTGGTGGGGGGTGGTTTTTGGGTGTGGGGGGGTGGGGGTGGGGGGGTGTGGGGTTTGTGTTGGGGGGGGGGTGTGGTGATGTGTGGTTTGGTGGTGGGGGGGGTTGGTGGGGGGGGGGGGGGGGGGGTGGGGGGGGTGGGGGTGTTTGGGGTGTGGGTGGGTGTGGGGGGGGGGTGGGGGGGGGGTGGGTGGTGTGTGTGTGGTTAGGGTGGTTTGTGGGGTTGGGGGGGGGTGGGGTGGGTTGTTGTGTTGTTGGGGGGGGGGGAGGGGGGGGGGGGGGGGGGGTTGGGTGTGGGTGGGGGGGGGGGTGGTGTGTGGTGTGTTTGGTTTTGTTGGGGTGTGTAGTGGGGTTGGGGTTGGGTTGGAGGTGGGGTTGGGGGTTTGGGTTGTTTGTGTGGTTGGGGGGGGTGTTGTGTTGGTGTTTTTGTGTGTTGTGGGGGGGGTTTTTGTGGGGTTGTTTGGTTGGTGGTGTGGATTGGGGTGTGTTGGGTGTGGTTGGGGGTGTGGGTTGGGGTTTGGTGGGGGTTGGTGGGGGTGGGGTGGGGGGGGTGGGTGGGGTTTTGTGGTTGTTTTTTTTTTGGGGGGTGTGGGTGGTTGTGTTTTGGTGGGGTGGGTTTTTTTTGTGGGGGGTGGTGGGGGGGGGGGGGTTGAGGGTGGGGGGGGGGGGGGGGGGGGGTGGGGTGTGGGGTGGTGGGTGGGGTTGGGGTGGGGGGGGGTGGTGGGAGGTGGGGGGGGTGGGGGGGGGGGGGGTGGGTGTTGGTGGGGGGGGGGGTGGGTGGGTGTGGTGGGGGGGGGGTGGTGGGGGGGGTGGGGGGTGTTGTGGTTGGTGGTGGTGTGTGGTTTTGTTGTTGGTGGTGTTGTTGGTGGTTGGTTGTGGTTGGGTGTTGTTGTTGTTGGGGTGGTGTTGTGGTTTGGTGTGGTGTTGTTGTGTTTTTTTGTGGTTGGAGTGGTGATGTTGGGGGTGTGTTGTGGATGGTTGTTTTTTGTGGTTGTGGTGTTGTTGTTGGTTTGGGGTTTTTTGTTGTTGTGTGGTGTTTGTTGTTGGTGTTGTGGTTGGTTGGTGTTGTGGTTGGTGTTTATGTTGTTATGGGGTTTTTTGTGGTTGTTGTAGGAGTGGTTGGGGGGTTTGTTGTGGTTGGGGAGTTTTTGTGGTAGGGGGGTTTTTTTTTGTTGGGTGTTGTTGTGGTGGGGGGTTTGTTTTGGGTTGGGGGGGGGGGGTGGATAGGGGGTGGGGGGGTGTGTGTGGGGGTTTTTTGTTGGGGGGGTTGGGGGTGTGGTGTGGGGGGGGTGGGTTGGGTGGTGGGGGGTTGGGGTGTGGGGGTTTGGTGGTGTGGTTGTGTGTTTGGTTGTGTGGTGGTGTGTTGTTGGTTTGTGGTGTTGGTGGGTGTGGTGTGGTGGTGGTTGTGTGGGTGGGTGGTGTGGGTTGGTGGGGGGGGTTGGGGGGGGTTGGGTGGGGTGTGTGTTGGGGTGTGTGTGGTGTGTGTTGGTGTGTGTGTGGTGGTGTTGGTGTTGTGGTTTGTGTTGAGTGTGTGGTTTGTGTGTGGTGGTGTGTGGGGTGTGTGTGTGTGTGTGTTGGTTGTGTTGTGTGTGTGGGGTGGGGTGTGGTGTGTGTGTGTGTGTGGTGTGGTGTGTGTGTGTGTTGGTGTTTTGTGTGTGTGGTGTGGTGTGGTGTTGTGTGTGTGTTGGTTTTGGTGTTGTGTTGTGGTTTGTGTGTGGTTGTGTGTGTGTGTGTGGTTTGTGGTGTGTGTGGGTGTGTGGTGGTGTGTGGTGGTGAGTTGTGGGGTGTGTTTGGTGTTGTGTGTGTGTTGTGTGTGTGGTGTGTGTGGTGTGTGTGGTGTGTGTGGTTTTGTGGTGATGGGTGTGTGTGGGGTGGGGGGGGGGTGGGGGGGTTGTGGGGGGGGTTTGGGTGGGGGGTTGGGATTGGGGTTTTGGGTTGTGGTTGGGTGGTGGGGTGTGGGGGGGGGGTGTGGGTGGGTGGGTGGTGGTTGGGGGTGGGTGGGGGTGGGTGGGGGGTTGGGGTGTTGGTGGGTGGTTGGGGGGGGGGGGGGGGTGGTGGTGGGGGGTGGGTGGGTTGGGTGGGGGGTTGGTGGTGGGTGGGGGGTTGTGGGGGGTTGTTGGGTGGGGGGGGTGTGGGGGGGGGTTGGGGGGGGAGGGTTTGTGGGGGGGGGTTGTGGGGGGGGGTGTGTGGGTTGGGGGGGGGGGGTGTGGTTGTGTGTGTGTGGTGTGTGTGGTGTGTGTGTTTGTTGTGTGTGTTGTTGTTTGTGTGTGTGTGTGTTGGTGTGTGTGGTGTGTTTTGGTGTGGGGGGGGTTGGGTTTGGGGTGTTGGTGGGGTTGGTGGGTGGGGGTGGGGGGGGGTGGTGGTGGGGGGGGTGGGGTGGTGGGTGTTGGTGTGTGGGGGGGGGTGTGGGGGGGGGGGGGGGGTGTGGGTGGGGTGGGGGGGGGGGGGGGTGGTGGGGGGGGTTAGGTGTTGGGTTTGGTTGGGGTGTGGGTGGGGGGTGTGTTGGTTGTTGTTTGTTGTTGGGTTGGTTTGTTTGGTTGGTGGGGGGTGGGGTTTGGTGTTTGTGTTTGGTGTTGTTGTGGTTGTTGTGGGTGTGGGTGGGTGTTGGGGGTTGGGGGGGGGGTGTTGGGGGTGTGTTTGGGGGTGGTTTGTGGGGGTTTTTGTTGGGGTGTGGGTTGGGTGTGTTGTGTAGGGGTGGTGGGGGTGGGGGGGTGTTTGGGGGGTGGGGTTGTGTTTGGGGGGGTGTGGTTGTTGTTTGGTTGTTGGGGGGGTGTGGGTTGGGGGGGGGGGGTGGTTGGGGGTGGGGGGGGTGTGGGGGTTGGTGTGTTTGGGGGGTGTGTGTGGTTGGGTGGGTTGTGGGTGGGTTTGTGTTGGTTGTGGTGTGGTGGGGGGGTAGAGTATTGGTTATAGTGGGGTGGATGGGTGTGGGATGGTGATGGGTGGTTGTTGGGGGTAGGTGGGAATTGTAGATAGTGGTGTGGGGGTGTTGGGTGGGGTGGGGGTGGGTGTGGGGGGGGGGGGGGTAGGTGTGGGGTTGTTTTTTGTGGGTGGGTGGTTGTGGTGAGTGGGGGGGGTTTTGGGGGTGGTTTTTGGGGGGTGTGGTGGGGGGGTGGTTGGGTTTTTTTGGTGGGTGTTGTTTATTAGTTTGTTTTGTGTGTTGGTGTGTGTTGGGTTTTTATTGGTTTGTGGTGGGGGTTTGGGGGGGTGGGGGGTGGGGGTGTGTGTGTGGGGTTGTGGGGTGGATTGGGTTGGGGGGGTGGGGGGTTTGGTGGTTGGAGGGGGGGGTGGGTTGTTGTGGGGGGTTGTGTGGTTTGTGGTTGGGGTGTTTTGGGGGGGTTTGTGAGGGGTGTGGTGTTGGGTGTGGTGGGGTGGGGTGTGTGGGGGGGGTGTGGTGGTGGGTGTGGGTTGTGGGGGGTGGGGTTGTGTGTGTAGTTGTGGTGTGGTGGGTTGGGGGGGGGGGTTTGGGGGGGTGGTTGGTTGTTGTGGGGGGGTGTTTTGTTTGTTGTGGAGTTGGGGTTTTTTGTGGGGGGGGGGGTGGGTGGTGTTTGGTGTTGGGGGGGGTGTGGGTGGGGTTGGTGTGGTGGGTGGGGTTGGGGGGGGGTTTGGGGTGGGGGGGGGTGTGGTGGGGTTGTTTGGTTGGTGGTGGTGGGTGTGGGGGGTGTGTGTTGGTGGTGGTGGTGGGGGGGGGGGGGGGTTGGGGGGGGTTGTGGTGGGGGTGGGGTGGGGGGGTGTGTGTGTGGTGGGTGTTGGTTGGTTATTGGTTTTTTGGTTGTTGTGTTGTGGGTGGTGGGGAGTGTGTGTTGGGGGGGGGTGGGGGGGGGGTGGTGTTGTGGTTTGGTGGGGGGGGGGGGGTGTGGGGGGTGGTTGTTTGGTGTTTGTTTTGGTTGGGTGTGTGTTGTTGAGAAAGAGGGTAGGGTGGGAAGGGGTGGTGGAATGATGGTATGTGGTGTGGAGGGTAGTTGTGGGGGATTTAAAGTTGTTTGTAATTAGAGTATTGTGAGTTTAGGATGGGGGGTAGAGGGGGGGGGTGATGGGGGGATTGAGGGGGGTTTTTGGGGGTGGGGATTTTGAATTGGGTATGTAGGGGAAGTTGGTTGTTTATGTGATGGAGTATGGGAGATATGGGGGGTTGGATATTAGGGTTTTATGGGGGGAGATGGGGTGTAATTTTGGGGGTGTGTTTGTTTGGGGTAGGGGGAGGGGTTGTTGGTGTGGGGGGTGTGGGAGGGGGGGGGGGGGTGGTGTTGTGTTGGGTATTGTGAGGTATATATTTAGGGTTTTTTTTGTGGTGGGGGATTTTTTTTGTTGTGTGTTTGTGGTGGGTGGTGTTTGGTTTGGGTTTGGGGTGGTAGTGGTATGGTGGGTTGTTTAATGGGTGGGTTGTTTGTGTGGTTTTGGGTTTTGGTGTTGGGGTTTGGTGTTTGTGTGTTTGAGTTTTTGGTTGGTTTTTTGTTTTTGGGGGTAGGTGGTTGGGTTTGTGATTGGGGGTGGTGGGGGGGTGTTTGGTTGGTGGGTGGGGTGTGGGTTGTGTTGTTGGTGGGTTGTTGGGGGGGTTGGTGGGGTGGGGTGTTGTGGTGTGGGGGGGGGGTATTTGTTTTATTGGGGGTGGGGGTGGGGGAGGAGGGGAGGGGTGGGTTGGTTGGTGATGTGTGTTGGAGGTGGGTGGGTGGGTGTGGTGTTGGTGGATGGTGTTTGGAGGATTGGTTTTTTAGGGGGGTGGTTTTGGGTGGGGGGGTTTGGGGGGGGGTTGTTGTTGGGTTGGGTTTGGGGGGGGGGGGTGTGGGGGGGGGGGGGGTGTGTTTGTGGGTGGGGGGGTTGGGGGTTTGGTGTGGTGGTGGTTGGGGGTGGGTGTAGGTGTTGGTGTTGGATGGGGTTTGTGTTGTGTTGTTGTTGTGTTGTTTGTTGGGGGTTGTGTTGGGGTGGGGTGGTGTGGGTGGGTGGTGGGGTGGGTGTGGTGTTTTTGTGGGTGGGGTGGTGTGGTTGGAGGGGGGGGGGTTTGGGGGGGGGGGGGGGGGGGTGGGGGTGGGGGGGGTGTTGGTTTGGGGTTTGGTGGTGGGGGGGGGGTGGTGTTTGGGTGGGTTTTGGTGTGGTTTGTTTTTGGTTTGTGGGTTGGGGTGGGGGGGGGGGGGGTGGGGGGTGGTGGTGGGGTGGGGGGGTGTTGTGGTTGGTTGGGGGTGGTTGGGTGGGTTGTGTTTGTGGTTGGTGTTGGGGGGGTGGGTGGGGTGGGGTTTTGTTGGTTGGGGGGGTTGGGGGGGGTTGGTGTTGGTTGTGTGGGGTGTGGGGGGGGGTGGTGTTGGTTGTTTGTGTGTGTTGGGTTTGTGTGTTTGGGGTGGGGGGGTGGGGTTGTGGGGGGGTGGGTTTGGGTGGTTTTTTTGGGGTTGGTTTTTGGTTTGGGGTTGTGGTGGGGGTGTGGGGTGGGTGTGTGTGTGTGTTGGTTGTTGTTGGGGGGTATGGAGGTTTTTTTGGTGGGGGGGGGTGTGTTGGGTGGTGGGTGTGTGGGTGGTGGTGGGGGTGGGGGGGGGGGGTTGTTATTGGGGTTTGGGGTTGTTGGTTTTTGGTTGTTGGGGTGGGTGTGAGGGGTGGGGGGGTGGGGGGGGTGTTGGTGTTGGGGGTTTGGGGGTGGGGGTTTGGGGGGTTTGGTGGTTGGGGGGTAGTGTGTTGGGGTGGTTGGGGGTTGGGGGTTTGGGGTGGGGTTGGGGTGTGGGTTGGGGGGTTTGGGGGGTTGGGGGTTGGGGGGTAGGGGGGGTTGGGGGTTGGGGGTTTGGTGGGTTTGGGGTTGGGGTTGGGGGGGGTTGGGGGGGGGTTGGGGGGGTTGGGGGGTGGGGGTTGGGTGGTGGGGGGTGGGGGTTTTTTGTGTTGTGGGTTTTGGGTTTGTTGTGGGGGGGTGTTGTGGGGGTTGTGTGGGTTGGGGGGTTGGGGGTTGGGGGGTTGGGGGTGTGTGTGGGTGTGTTTGTGGGTTGGGTTGTGTTGGTGTTTGGTTGTGTTGGTTGTGTTTTGTTGTGTGTGTGGGGTTGGGTGTGTGTGGTGGGGTTGTTGGGGTTTGTGGGGTGGGGTGTTGTTGGGGTTTGGGTTGTGGGTGTGGGTGTGGGTTTGGGTGGGGGGGGGGGGTTGTGGGGTGGGTGTGGTGTGGGGGTGGGTTGGGGGGGGGTGTGGTGGGGGGTTGGTTGGTGTGGGGTGGGTGGTGGGTGTGTGGGTTGGTGGTTGTGTGTGTGTTTGGTGTGGGGTTTGGTGGTGGGGTTTGGTGTGGTGTGGTGGTGGGGTTGTGGTGGGTTTGGTGGTGGGTTGGTTGGGGTTGGGGTTTGGTGGTGGGGGGTTAGTGGTGTGGGGTTGGTGTGGTTTGTGGGGGTTTGGTGTTGGTTTGTTGGGGGGTGGGGGTTTGTTGTGGGTGGGGTTGGTGGTGGGGTTTGTGGGTGGTGTTTGGTGTGGTTTGGTGGTGGGTTTGGTGGTGGGGTTTGGTGGGTGGGGGGTTGGTGGTTTGTTGGGTGGGGTTTGGTGGTGGGGGGGGTGGGGGTGGGGGGGGGGGGGGTGGTGGGGGTGGGTTGGGTGGGGTGGGGGGGTGGGGGTGTTTTGTGTGTTGGGGGTGGGTGTGGGGGGGGTGGTGGGGGGTTGTGGGGTGGGTGGTGTGTGTTGGGGTGGTGGGTGTGGTGGGGGGGGTTGGGGGGGGGGTTGGGTTGTTGGGGGTTGTTTGGAGGTGTGGGGGTTGTATTTTGGGGGGTTTGTTGGGGGGTTTTGTGGTTGGGTTGGGTGGTTGAGTGGGTTGGTGGGGGGTGGGGGATTGGGTGTTGGGGTTGTGGGGGGGGGGTTTGTGTGGGTGTTTGGTGGTGGGGGGTTGGGTGGGGGTGGTGTGTGGGGGGGGGGGGGTGTGTGGGTGGTGTGGTGGGGGGTGTGGGGGGGTGGGGGTTGATGATTGGGGGGGTTTTGGGGTGGGGGGGGGTTTGGGGGGGTTGGGGTGTTGTGGTTGTGGGGGTGGTGTTGGGGGTGGTGGGGGGGGTGGGGGGGGTGTTTGGGGGGGGGGGGGGTTGGTGGTGGTGGGGTTGGGGGGGTTGGGGTGGGGGGGGGGGGGTGGGGTGGTGGGGGGGGTGGGGGGTTGGGGGGGGGTTGTGGGTGGGGTGTGTGGGTGGGGGGTGGTGTGGTGGGTGTGGGGGGTGGGGGTGTTGGGTGTGGTGGGGTTGGTTTTGGGGGTGTGTGTGGGTGTGGGTGTTTGTGTTTGGGGTGGGGGGGGGGGGGGGGTTGGTGGTGGTTGGGTGGGTTTGGGGGTTGGGTGTGTGGTTGGTGTGTTTGGGTTTGGTGTTGTTTGGGGGGTGGGGTGGGGGGGGTGGGTTGTGGGGGGGGTTTTTTGGGGTTGGGTTTGTGGGGTGTGTGGTGGGGGGGGGGGGGGGGGGGGGGGGGGGTGGGGTGGTGGTGGGTGTGGTGGGGGGGGGGGGGGGGGGGGGGTGGGGGGGTGGGGGGGGGTGGGGGTTGGGGGGTTTTTGGGGAGGGTGGGTTGGGTGTGGTTGGGGGTGGGGTGGGGGGTTGGGGGGGTTGGGGGTGGGGGGGGGGGGTGTGTTGGGGGTGGTGTTGGGGGTGTTTTGGGGGGGTTGTGGGTGGGGGGTGTGGGGGTTGGGTGGGGGTTTTGGGGTTGGGTGGGGGGGGGGGGTTGGGGGGGTGGGGGGGGTTGTTTGGGGGGGTTGTGGGTGTGTGGTGGGGGGGGGGGGGGGTGGTTTTTGGGGTGTTGGTTTTGTTGTTGGTGGTGGTGTGGGTGGGGTGTGGGTGGGGGTTTGGGTTTGGGTGTGGTGGGGGTTGTGGTGGTGTGGGGGGGGGGGGGGTGGGGGGTGGGGTGGGGGTTTTGGGTGGGTGGGGTGGGGTTTGGGGGGGGGGGGGGGGGTGTGGTTGGTGTGGTGGTTGTGGGGTGTTTGGTGGGTGGGTGGGGGTTGGTGGGGGGGGGTGGTGGGGGGGGTGGTGGTTGTTGGTTGGGGGTTGGGGGTGGTTGTGTGGGGGGGTTGGGGTTGGTGTGTTTGTTTGTGGGGGTTGGGTGGTTGGGGTGTTGTGTTGGTGTGGGTGGTGTTTGGGGGGGGGGGGGGTTTGTGGGGGGTGGGTGGGTTTGGTTGGTGGGGGTGTGTGGGTGTTGGGGGGTGGGGGGTGGGGGGGGGGTGTGTGTGGTGGTGGTGGTTGGGGGGGGGGGGGGGTGGGGGGGGTTTGTGGGGGGGGTGGTGTGGGGTTTGTTGTGGGGGGGGGGGGGGGGGGTGGTTGTGTGGGGTGGTTGGGTTTTGTTTGTTTGGGGTGGGTGGTGTGTGGGGGGGTGGGGTGGGGTGTTTGGTTGGGTGTGTGGGGTGTGGGGTGGTGTGGGGGTGGTTGGGTTGTGGGTGGTTGTGTGTGGGTGTTGGGGGGTGGGGGGGTGGGTGTGGGGGGTTGGGGGGGTGGGGGGGGGTTGTGTTGTTGGGGGTGTGTTGGTGGGGGGGTGTGGGTGGGGGGTTGGGGGTGGGTGGGGGTTGTTGGTGGGTGGGGGGGTGGGTGGTGTGTGTGGTGTTGGGTGTGTTGGTTTTTTGTGTGGGGGGGTGTGGTTGGTGGGGGGGGGTGGTTGTGTGTGGTTGGGGTGGTGTGTTGGGGGGGGGGGGTTTGTGGGGGGTGGGTGGTGTTGGTTGGTGGGGGGGGGTGTGTGTGTTGGGGGGGGGGTGGGGGGTGGGGGGGGGGTTGGGGTTTGGGGGTGGTGTTGTGTGGTTGTTGTTGGGGGTTGGGGGTGGGTGTGGGTTTTTGGGTGGGTTTTGGGTGGGTGGGGTGGTGGGGGTGGTGGGGTGTGGTGGGTGGGGGGTGGGGTGGTGGGGGGTGGTGGGGGTGGTGGGGGTTGTGTGGGTGGTGGTGGGGGGGTTTGGGGGGTTGGTGGGGGTGTTTTTGTGGTGGGGGGGGGGGGGGGGGGGGGGGGGGGGGTTGGTGGGGGGTGGGTTGGTGGTGTGGGGTTTTGTGGGGGGGGGGTTGGGGTGTGGTGGGGGGGGGGGGGGGGGGTGGGGGGGGGTTGGGGGTGGGGGTGTTGGGGTGGGTTGGTGGTGGGTGGGGGGGGGGGGGTGGTTGGGTGGTGTGTGGTTGTTGTTTTTTGTTTGGGGGGGGGGGGGGGGGGGGGGGGGGGGGGGGGGGGTGTGGTGTTGGGGGGGTTGTGTGTGTGTGGTGGGGTGTGTGGGGGGTTTGTGGGTGGGGTGGGGGGGGGGGGGGGGGGGGTGGGGTTGTTGGGGTGGTGGGTGGGTTGGGGGGGGGGGGTGGGGGGGGGGTGGGGTTGTGTGTGGGGTGGGGGGTTGTGGGGGTGGGGGTGGGGGTGGTGTTTTGGGTGGGGGGGGGGGGTGGGGGGGGGGGGGGGTTGGTTGTGTGTGGGTGGGGGGGTGTGTGTTTGGTGTTTTGGTGGGTGGGTTGGGGGGGTGGGGGGTGTGGTTGGGGGGTTTGGTTTGTTTGTGGGGGGGGGGGGGGGGGGTTGGTGGTGGTGTGTTTTGTTTGGGTGGGGGGTGGTGTTGGGGTTGTTTGTGGGGGGGTGGTTTGTGTTGTTGGTGTGGTTGGGGGTGTGTTGGGGGTGTGGGGGTTGGTGGGGGTGGGTGGGGGGGGTGGTGGGGGTGGTGGTGTTTGTTTTTTGTGTTGGGTGTGGGTGTTGTGTTTTGGTGGGGTGGTTTGTTTTTTGGGGGGTGGTGGGGGGGGGTGGTGGGGTGGGGGTGGGTGGGGGGTGGGTGGGGGGGGGGTGGGGGTTGGGTGGGGGGGTGGTGGGTGGTGGGGGGGGGTGGGGGGGGGTGGGTGGTGGGGGGGGGGGGGGGGGGGGGGGGTGGGGTGGTGGGGGGGGGGGGGTGGGGGGTGGGGGGGGGTTGGTTGTGGTTGGTGGTGGTGTGGTGGTGTGGTTGGGTGTGGTTGGTTTGGTGGTGTGTGGTTGGTGGTGTTTTTGGTTTGTGGTTTTGTGGTTGGGGGGTGTGGTGTGGGTTGGTGTGTTTTGGTTTGGGGGTGGTGGTGTGGTGGTGGTGGTGGTTTGTTGGTTGGTGTTGTGGTTGTGGTGTTTGTGGTTGGTGGTTTTTGGTGGTTGGTGTTGTGGTTGGGTGTTTTTGGTTGGTGTTTTTGTTGTGGTGTTGTTTGTGTTGGGGGTGTTTTTGTGGTGTGTTTGTGGTTGTGTGGTGGTTGTGTTGGGTTGGTTTGTGGTTGGTTTGTTGTGGTTGGGGGTGGTGTTTGGTGTGGGGTTTGTGGGGTTGTGTTTGGGGGGGGGGGGGGGTGGGTTTTGGGGTGGGGGTGGTTGGTGGGGGGGTTGTGGTGGGGGGGGTGGGGAGGGTTGGGGGGGGAGTGGGGGGTTGGTGTGGTGGGGTGGGTGGGGTGTGGGGGTTTGGTGTGTGGGGGTTGGGTTTTTGGGTTTGTGTGGGGTTTTTTGTTGTTTGTGGGGGTTTTTTGTGGTTTTGTGTGGTGTGGTGTTTTGTGGGTTGGTGTTGGTGGGGTGGGGGGGGTTGGGGGGGGTTTGTGGTGTGTGTGTGGGTAGGTAGTGTGGGTGTGTGTTGTGTTGGGGGGGTGTGTGAGTAGGGGGTTTGAATGTGTGTGTGTGTGATGATATGGGATAGAGAGGGGGTGAGAGAGTGGAGTGTTGTAGGGGTGTGTGTGGTATGTGTGATGTGGGTTGTTGGAGTGTAGGGTGATGGGTGTTGAGGGTGTGTGTGTGGTGTGTGTGTTGGTGTTTATGGGTGTTGTTGGGGTTTGTGGTGTGGTTGTGTGTGTGGGTGTGTGTGGGTGTGTGTGGGGGTGGTGTGTGTGGGGTGTGTTGGGGTGTGTGTGTGTGTTGTGGTGTGTGTGGTGTGTGTGGGGGGTGTGTGTGGGGGTTGTAGGTGTTTGTGTGGTGAGTGTGGGTGAGTGAGATGGGTGTGTGTGGTAGTGATGTGTGGGTGTTGTGGTTGTGTGTGGTGTGTTGGGGTGTGTGTGGTGTGTGTGGTTGTGTGGTGTTTGTTTTGTGGTGGGGGTTGGGGGTTGGGGTGGTTGTTGTGGGGGGGTGATATTGGGTGGGGTGTGGGTGGTGTTGGGGTTTGGTTGTGGGATGGGGGTTGGGGTGGGGGTGTGGTGGGGGGGGGTGTGGGTGGGGGTGGGGGGGGTTTTGGGGGGGGGGGGGGTTTGGTGGGTGGGGGTTGGGTGTAGGGGGGGTAGTTGTTTGTGTTGTTGTTTGTTGGTTTTGTTGGAGTTGTGGGGTGGGGGATGGTGAGGGTTGGAGGGTGGGTGGGGGGGTTGTGTGGGGTTTGGGTAGATATGGGGGTTGTATGTGTTAGGGGGTTATGGGGGGTTAGATGGGGGTGATGGGGGTTTGTATGGATTAGGGTTGTTGTGGGGGGTTGGGGGGGTGTGTAGGGGTTTGGGGGGGGGGGGTGTGAGGGTTGTTTTGTTATATGTTATATATATAGATATTTTTATTTTTATTTTTTATGTGGATTTATAGTTATATTTGTTTTATTTGATATTGAGTTATAGGGGGGGGGGGGGTAAGGGGGGTAGGGGGGGGTATGGATGTGTGTGTTGGGGGGTTTGGGGTGGGGGGGGTTGGGTGTTGGGTGGGGGGTGTTGATGTGGGGTGTGTTTGGTTATGGGGGGGGGGGGTGGGGGTGGGGGGGGGGGGTGGTGTTGGGTGGGGGTGGGGTGGGGGTTTTGTATGGTTGGGTTGGTTGGGGGAGGAGGGGGGGGTTGGTTGATGGATTATGTTTGGGTTGGGGGGGTTTTGATGGGTTTGGTTGATTGTTGGAATGGTGGGTGGGGTGTTTGGTGGGTGTGTTGTTATGGTGTTGTTGGGTTTTTTGGTGGGTTGTTGGTTGTTAGTGGGGTGTGGTGTTTTTGTGTGGGTTTTGTTTTAGTATTGGGTGTATTTTTTTGGGGAGGGGGTTTATTGTTGGGGTTTGTGTATTGGGTTTGTTTTGGGTTGGGGTTGTGGGGGGGGGGGGTTTGTTTGGTGGGGGTGGGGGGATTGTATGGGGGGGGGTTGTGTGTTTGTGGTTTGGTGTGTTTGGTGGTTTGGTTTGGGTTGGGGGGGTTGGGTGGGTTGGGGGTGGGTTGTGGTGGGTGTTGGTGTGTTGGGGGGGTGGTGGTGTGGGTTGGGGTGGTTGTGGTGGTTTTTTGGTTGTGGTGTGGTGGGGGGGGTTGTGTTGGGTTTTTTGGGGTGGGGGGGGGTTGGGGTGGGGGTGGTTGGGGGTGGGGGGTTGGTTGGGTGTGGGTGGGGGGGTGGGGTGGGGGGTGGGGTGTGGGGGGGGGGTGTGTGGGGTGTATGGTTTTGGTGGGGGGGGTAGGTTGTGGGGTGGGTTTTGGGGTGTTTTTGGGGGGGGGGTGGGTGTGTGTTTTGGTGGGGTGTGTTTAGTGTGTTGGTTGTGGTTGGTGGGGTGGGTGTGGGGGGTTTGTGGTTTGTGTGGTTTGGGTGGGGTGTGTGGGGGGGGTGTGTGGGGGTGTGGGGGGTGGTTTGTTGGGGTTGGGGGGTTTGGGTGGGTGGTGGGGGGGGGTGGTTGGTGTGGTGGTTGTGTAGGTTTTGAGGTGGGGGGGTTGGTTGTGGTGGGGGTGTGGTGGGTTGGGGGGGGTTGGTGGGTGGTGTGTGGGGGTGGGTGTTGGGGTGGTTGGGTGGTTGTGGGGGGTTGAGGTGTGTTTTTTGTGGTGGGTGTGTGGGGGGGTTTGGTGGTTGTGGGGTGTTTGGGTGGTGTTTTTTAGTGGTGTGGGGTGGTTTTTGTGGGGGGGGGGGGGGGTGGTGGGGTTTGGGTGTTGGGGGGGTGTTGTGGTGGTGTGGTTGGTGGTTGGGGGTTGGTGGGTGGGGGGGGGGGGGGGTTGTGGTTGTGGGTTTTTGTGGTTGGGTGGGGGGGGTGGTTTGGTGGGGGGTGTGTGTGTTGTGGTGGTGGGGTTGGGGGGTGTTGGGGGGGGTTGTGGTGGTGGGGGGTGGGTGTGGTGGGTGTGTTTTGTTGGGGGTATGTTGGTGTTTGGGATTGGGGTTGGGGGGAGGGGTTGGTGTGGGTTGGTGGGGGGGGGGGGTGGGGGGGGTGTTTGTTGGTGGTTTGGTGGGGGGGGTGTGTGGGGGTTGGGTGTGTTTTGTTGTTTTTAGGTTTGGGGTGTGTTTGTTGTTGTTGTGGTGGGTGGTGTTGGTGGTGTGTGGGGTGTATGTGGGTTGTTATGTTGTGGGGTGTTTTTGTTGTGTTGGGTGTTTTGGTGTGGGGGGGGGTTGTGGGGTGGTTGGGGGGGTGTTTGGGGGGGTGGGTGGGGGGGTTGTGGTTTTGTTGTTGGGTTGGGTTGGTTAGGGTTTGGGTGGTTGTGTGGGTTGGTTTGGTGGGGGGGGTGTTGTGGGGTGGTTTGGGGGGGGGGGGGTGGGGGGTTGGTGGGGGTGTTGGGGGGGGTGGGGGGTGGTGGGGTGGGTTGGTTGGTTGGTTTGGGTTTGGTTGTGGGGTTTGTTTTGGTGTTTGTGTGGGGGTGGTGTTTGTTTGGGTTGTGGGGGTGTGGTTGGGTGGGTTTGGTTTGGTGGTGGTTTGTTGGTGGGGGTGGTGGGTGTGTGGGTGGGGGGTTGGGTTTTGGTTGTGTTTATGGTGTTGTGTGTTTGTTTTTGTGGTTGTTGTTTTGGGGTTTGTTGTAGGGTGTGTTGGGGGGGGGTTTGGGTTTTTTTGTAGGTTGGATTTGGTGTTAAGTTTATTGTAGTGGGGGGGGAAGTTGTTGGAGGGTTGGTGGGTTTGGTGGGTGGGGGAAAAGTTTGAATAGGGGTGGGGGTGGGGAGGGGGAGGTATGGTTGGATGTGTGTGTAAGAGAATATTTATAGGAGTTTTGTTTAGGATTGAGGTGTTAAGGATAATGGATGAATTTGAAAAAATGTGGGGGATGGGGAAAAGGAGGGGTTGGGTAATGGGGGGGGTGGTAGAATGGAGAGGGGAAGTTAAAGGGGTGGGGTGTGGAGTTGTGTGGGGGTGGGAGAGATATTGGGTTGTTTGGAATGGAGATGAGGGGTTGTGGTTGATGTGATTAAGGGAATTGTAGTTGGGGGGTGTTGGGAAATGGGTTGGGAGATAGGGGGGGGTAGATGTTGAAGGGAAAGAAAGGGTAATGTTTGGGGAAGTATATGGTTAGGTTTGGTTATGTGATGTTTGGTGTTGAGTGTGGGTGTAGTGGGTGGGTTGTTGTGTTGGTGTGTGTGTTGGGTTGGGGTGGTGGGGGGGGGAGGGGGTGGGGGGGGGGGGGGGTGGTTGGGGGGGGTTTTGGTTGGGTGTTGGGTGTGGGTTGGGGTTTTGGGGTGTGTGTATGGGTTGGGGGGTTGTATGGGGTGTGTTGGTGGTTGGGGAGGGGGTGGGGGGGGGGGTGGGGGGTGGGGTGGTGGGGGGGTGGGGGGTGTAGTGTGGGTGGTGTGGGGGTTGTTGTGTGTGTTGTGTTTTTTGTTTGTTGTGTTGTGGGGGTGGTGGGTGGGTTTGTTGTTGTGGGGGGGTGTGGGGGGGGTTTTGGTGTTGGGTTAGTGTGGTGTGGGGGGGGGGGGTGTTTTGTTTGGGATTTTTGTTTTGGGTGTGTGTGATTTGGTTGGGGGGGGGTGTGTGGGTGGGGGGGATTGGGGGTGGTTGTGTGGTTGGGTTGTGTGTGGGTGTGTTGTGTTTGGGTGTGTTGTGGGATTGGTTGTTATGTTGGTGGGTGTTGGTGGTGGTGGGTGTGTTTGGGTGGTGGGGGGTTGGGGGGGGTGTTGTGTTTGGGGGGGTTGGGGTGTGTGGGGTTGGTTGGTTTGGGTGTGTTGGGGGGGGGTGGGGGGGGGGGGGTGGGTGTTGGGGGTTGGGGGTGGGGGTTGGTGGATGGGGGTTGGGGTTTTGGGGGTTGGGGGGTTGGGGGTTGGGGGTTGGGGGGTGGGGGTTGGGGGTTGGGGGGTTGGGGGTTAGGGGGGGGGGGTTGGGGGTTTGGGGGGGTTGGGGGTGGGGGGTTGGGGGGATGGTGGTGGGGTTGGGGGTTGGGGGGTTGGGGGGTTGGGGGGGGGTTGGTGGGTGGGGGGGTTGGGGGGTTGGGGGTTGGGGGGGTTGGGGGTTTGGGGGTTGGGGGGTTTGGGGGTGGGGGGTAGGGGGTTTGGGGGGTTTGGGGTTGGGGTGTTGGGGTTTTGTGGTTGGTGTGTGGGTTTGGGTTTGTGTTGTGGTTTTGGTTGTTGGTTGTTGTTTGTGTGTGTGGGTGGGTTGTGTGGTGGTGGGGTTGTTGTTGTGGGTGTGTTTTGGGTGTTGTGTGTTGGGTGTGGGTGTGGGTTTGTGGGGGGGGGGGTTGTGGGGGTGGGGTGTGGTTTGTGGGTGGGTGGGGGGGGGGGGTGTGTGGGGGGGTGGGTTGGTGTGGGTGTGGGGGGTGGGTGTGTGGGTTGGTTTGTTTTGTGGTGGGGTTTGGTGTGGGGTTTGGTGGTGGGGTTTGGTGGTGGGGTTGGGGTGGTGGGGTTGGTGGTGGGTTTGGTGGTGGGGTTTGGTGGTGGGTTTGGTTGGGTGTTGGTGTGGGGTTTGGTGTGGTTTGGTGGTGGGTGGTGGTGGGTTTGGTGTGGGGGTTTTGGTGGTGGGGGTTGGTGTGGGGGGGGTTTGGTGGGGTGGGTATGGTGGTGGGGTTTGGTGGGTGGGGGTTTGGTGGGAGGGTGGTTTTTGAGTGTGGGGGGGTTGTGGGTGTGTGTGGGTGGGGTTTGTGGTGGGGGGGGGTGGGGTGGGGGGGGGGGGGGGGTGGTGGGGGGGTGGGTGTGGGTGGGGTGGGGGGTGGGGGTGTTTTGGGGTGGGTGGGGGTGGGGGTGGGGGGGTGGTGGGGGGGTGTGGTGTTGGGGTGTGTTGGGTGGTGTGTGGGTGGTGGTGGTGGGGGGGGGGTGTGGGGGGGGGTTGGGGTTGTGTGTGTGGGGGGTTGGTGTGTGGTGGTGTGGGGTAGTTTTTTGGGGTTTGGGGGGGGGGTTGGGTTGGGTGGGTGGGTGGGTTTGTGGGTTGGGGGGGGGTGGTTTTGGTGTTGGTTTGGGGTGGGTGGGGGGTGGTTGGTGGGGGGGGTTGGGTGGGGGGGGGTGTGTGGGGGGGGGGTTTGGTGGGTGTGGGTGGGGGTGTGGGGGGTGGGGTTGTGTTTTGGGGGGGGTTTGGGGTGGGGGGGTTTTGGGGGGTTGGGGTGTTGGTTGGGGGGGTTGGTGGGGGGTGGTGGGGGGGGGGGGGGGGGTGTTTGGGGGTGGGGGGGTGGGGGGGGGTGGGGTTGGGGGGTTGGGGTGGGGGGGGGGGGGGTGGGGTGGTGGGGGGGGGTGGGGGGTTGGGGGTTGTGGGTGGGTGTTGGGTTGTGGTGGGGTGGTGGTGTGGGGTGTGGGGTGGGGGGGTGTTGGTGTGTGTGGTTGGGTTTTGGGGTGGTGTGGGGGTTGGTGGTTTGTTTTTGGGGTTGGGGGGGGGGGGGGGGTTGGTGTTGTTGGGGGTGGGTTGGTTGGGTGGGTGTGTGGTGTGTTGGGTGTGGTTTTGTTTGGGGGGGTGGGGGGGGGGGGGGGGGGGTTTGTTGGGTGGGGGGGGGTTTTGGGTGTTGGGTGTTGTGGGTGTGGGGGGTGGGGGGGGGGGGGGGGGGGGGGGGGGGGGTGGGTGGTGGTGGGGTGTGGGTTGGGTGGGGGGGGGGGGTTGGGGGGTGGGGGGGGGTGTGGTGGGTGTGGGGGTTGGGGGGGGTTTTTGGGTGGGTGTTGGTGTGGTTGGGGGTGGGGTGGGGGGGTTGGGGGTTGGGGTGGGTGGGGGGGGGTGTTGGGGTGGGTTTGGGGGGGTTTTTGTGGGTGTGGGTGGGGGGGGGTTGGGGGTTGGGTGGGGGTGTGTTTTGGTTGGGGTGGGGGGGGGGGGGGTTGGGGGGGTTGGGGGGGGTTTGGTGGGGGGGTGGTTGGGTGTGGGGGGGTTGTGGGGGGGGGGGGGGGGGGGGGGGGGGGGGGGTGTGGTTGTGTGGGGTGGTTGGGGGGTTTTTAGTTTATTAGTAGTGTGGGAGGAGTTGTTGATTGGGTGTTGGGTGAGGGGGGTGATGTGTGATGGGGATTTGTGTAAGTGGTGATAGAGGGTGGTTAGTATGTTAGGTTATGGGGGGGGGGGGTTGGGGTGGGGAGGGGTTTATTTTAGGTGTGGGGGGGTTGGGTTGGTGGGGGTGGGGGGGTGGTGGGGTTTGGGTTTTGTGTTGTTGGGGGGGGTGTTTTGGTGGGTGGGGGGGGTTGGTGGGGGTGGGTGGTGTGTGGGGGGAGGGTGGTGGTTGTGTGGTTGTGGTAGGGGGGTGGTGTGTGGGGGGGGGTTGGGGTGGTGTTTTGGTTGGTGTGGGGGGGGGTGTGGGTGGTAGGGTGTTGGTTGTGATTGTGTGGGTGGTGTGTTGGGGGGGGGGGGGGGGTTTGTGGGGGGGGGGGGGTGGGGTGGGGTGTTGGTTGGGGTGGGGGGGGGTGGGTGTGGTTTGGGGGGGGGGGTGGGTGGGGGGGGGGGTTGTGTGGTGGTGGTGGGTGGGGGGGGGGGGGGGTGGGGGGGGGTTTTTGTGGGGATGTGTGGGGTTTGGTTGTTGGGGGGGGGGGGGTGTGGTGTGTGGGTGTTGGGTTTTTTTTGTTTTGGGTGGGTGGTGTGGGTGGGGGTTTGGGGGTGTTTGGGTTTGGGTGTGTGGGGGGTGTGGGGTTGGGTTTGGGGGGGGGGTGGTTGGGGGTGGGTGGGTTGTGTGTGTGTGGGTGTTGGGGGGGGGGGGGGGGGTTGGTGTGTGGGGTTGGGGGGGTGGGGGGGGGGTTTGTGGTTGTTGGGTGTGTTGGTGGGGGGTGTTGGGGTGGGGGTTGGGGGTGGGTGGGGGTTGTGGGTGGGGTGGGGGGGGGGGGTGTTGTGTGTGGTGTTGGGTGTGTTGGTTTTTTTGTGGGGGGGTGTGGGTTGTTGGGGGTGTTGTGGGGGTGGGTGGTGGTGTGGTGTTGGGGGGTGGGGGGGGGGGGTTTGTGGTGGGTGGGTGGGGGGTTGGTTGGGTGGGGGGGGGTGTGTGGTTTGGGGGGGGGGGTGGGGGGGGTGGGGGGGGTTGGGGGTTTGGGGGGTGGTGTTGTGGTTGGTGTGTGTTGGGGGGGTTGGGGTGTGGGTGTGTTTGGGGTGGTTTGTGTGGGTGGTGTGGTGGGGGGGTTGGTGGGGGTTGTGTGGTGGTGGGGGTGTGGTGGTGGGGGTGGTGGGGGTGGTGGGGGTGTGTGGGTTGGTGGGGGTGGTTTGGGGGTGGGGGGGGTTGTGGTGGGGGTGTTTTTGGTGGGGTGGGGGGGGGGGGGGGGGGGGGGGGGGTTGGTGGGGGTGGGTTGTTGGTGTTGGGGTTTGTGGGGGGGGGGGTGGGAGGGGGGGGGGGGGGGGGGTGGGGGGGGTTTGGGGGTGGGTGTTGGGTGGGGTTGGTGTGGGTGGGGGTGGGGGGGGGGGGGGTGGTGTGGGGTGGTTGTGGGGGTGGTTGTTTTTTTGTTTGGGGGGGGGGGGGGGGGGGGGGGGGGGGGGGGGGGGGGGGTTGTGTTGGGGGGGTGTGGTGTGTTGGTGGGGGGGTGGTGGGGGGGGGTTGTGGGGGGGGGGGGGGGGGGGGGGGGGGGGTTGGGGTGTTTGGTGGTGTGGGTGGGGTGTGGGGGGTGGGGGTGGGGGGGGTGGGGTGTGTGTGTGTGGGGGGGTGGGGGGTTGTGGGGTGGGGGGTGGGTGGGGTGTGATTGTGGGGTGGGGGGGGGTGGGGGGGGGGGGGGGGGGTTGGGTTGGGGGTGGGGGGGGGGTGTGGTGTGTTGGGTGTTTGTTGGGTGGTGGGTTGGGGGGGGGTGTGGTGGGTTTGTTGGGGGGGGGGGGGGGGTTTGGTTTGTTTGTGGGGGGGGGGGGTTTGGTGGTGGGTGTTTGTTTGGGTGGGGGTGTGGGGTGGTGGTGGTTGTGTGTGGGTGGGGTGTTTGGGTGTGTGTGGGTGTGTGGGGGGTGTTGGTTGGTGGTGGTGGGTTTGGTGGGGTGTGTGGGGGGTAGGGGGGGGGGATGGGTGGGTGGGGTGGTGTTTTTTTTTTAGTTGGGGGTGTGGGTTGGTGTGTTTTTGGTGGGGGGTGGGTTTGTTTTTGTGGGGGGTGGGTTGGGGGGGTGTGGGGGGGGGGGTGGGGGGGGTGGGTGGGGGGGGGGGGTGGGGGGGTTGGGTGGGGGGTGTGGTTGGTGGGTGGGGGGGGGGGGTGGGTGGGTGGGGGGGGGGGGGGGTGGAGGGGGGGTGGTGGGGGGGGGGGGGGTGGGGGGTTGGGGGGGTGTTGTGGTTGTGGTGGTGTGTGGGTTGTGGTTGGTGGGTGTTGGTTGGTGTTGTTTGTTTGGTGGGGGGTGGTGTTGTGTTGGTGGTTTTGTGGTTGGTGGTGTGTGGTTGTGGTTTTGTGGTTGGTGTGTTGGTTGGTGGTGTTGTGGGTTTGGTTGGTGTGTGTGTTGGTGGTGTTTGTGGTTGGTGGTTTGTGTGTGGGTGGTGTTGTTGGGTGTTGTTGTGGTTGGGTGGTGTTGTGTTGGTGGGTGTTTGGTTGGGTGTTTTTGTGGTTTGGGGTGGTGTTGTGGTTTGGTGGTTTTTTGAGTTGGTGGTGTGTGGTTGGTGTGTTTTGTGTTGGATTTGTTGTATGGGTTTGGGGGTTTGTGTGTTGGGGGGTTGGGGGGGGGTGGGGGTTGGTTGGGTGGGGGGTGGTTGGTGGGGGTTGTGTTGGGGGGGTGGGTGGGGTGTGTGTGGGGGGGGTTGGTGGGGGGGGGGGTGTTGGGGTTTTGGTGGTGTGGGTTGTGGTGTTTGGGTTGTGGTGGTGGTGTGGGTGTTGTGGGTGTGTGGGGGTGTGGTGTGGTTGGTGTGTGTGGGTGGGAGGTGTGGTTGGGTGGGGGGGGTTGGGGGGGGGGTTGTGGTGTTTTGGTGTGTGTGTTTTGTGGTGTGTTGTGTGGTGGGTGTGGGGTTGTGTGTGGTGTGTGTGTGGTGTTGTGTGTTTGTTGGTGGGGTGTGTGGTGTGTGTGTGTGGTGTGTGTGTGTGTGGGTGTGTGTGGTGTGGGGTGTGGTGTTGTGTGGTTTGTTGTGGGGGTGTGTGTTGGTGTGTGCGGGTTTTGTGGGTGTGTGTGGGTGTGTGTTGTGTGTGTGTGTGTTGTGGGTTGTGTTGGTGTTGTGTGGGTTGTTGTGTTGTTGTGTGGTGTGTTGGTTGTGTGTGGGTGTGTGTGGTGTGTTGGTGTTGTGTGTGTTGTGGTGTGTTGTGTGTTGTGTGTGTGTGTGGTGTGTTGTTGTGTGTGGTTTGTTGTGTGTGTTGTGTGTGTGGGGTTTTTTGTGTTTTGGGTGGTTGGTTGGGGGTGTTTGGGGGGGTGTTTGTGGGTGGGTTGGGTGTTGGGTTTTGGTTGGTGTTTGGGGTGGGTTGGGGGTGTGGGGGGGTTGTGGGTGGGGTGGGGGTGGTTTGGGGGGGGGGGTTGGGGGTGGTGGGGGGGGGTGTGGGGGTGTTTGGGGGTGGGTGTTGGGGTTTGGGTGGTGGTGGTGGGGGTGGTGGTTGTGGTGGTGGGGGGTGGGGGGGGGGGGGGGTTGTTTGGGGGGTGGGGTGTTGGTGTGTGGGGGTTTGTTGGGTGGGGGGTGTGGGGGGGGTGGGGGGGGGTGGGTTTGTGGGGGGGTTGGGGGGGGGGGGGGTGTTGGGGGGTGGGGGGGGGTGTGGGGGTTTTGGTTTTGTGTTGGTGTGTTTTTGTGGTTTTTTTTTTTGTGTTTTTTTTGTATTTGTTGTTTGAGTTTTTTAGGTGAGTGTTTGTGTTTGTTTAGGGGGGGTTGGGGATTGGGGTTTTTGGTTGTGTTTTGTGGTGTGGTGTGGGGGGGGGGTTGGGGGTGTGGGGTGGGTTTTTGGTGGTTTGGTTGTTGTTTGGATGGGGGGTTGGGGGGGGGGGGGGGGGGGGTTGGGTGTGGGGGTGGGGGTGGTGGGGGGATGGGGTGTGTTGGTTGGGATGGGTGGTGGGTTGGTGTTGTAGTTGTTGTTTTGTGTGTGTGGTTTGGTTGGGTTGGTGGGGTGGGGTGGTGGTGTTGTGTTGGTTTTGGGTGGTTGGTGGTTGTGGGTGTTGGGTGGTGGGTGGGGGGGTGGGGGTGTGTTTGGGGGGATGGTGTTGTGGGGTTTTTGTTGGGTGTGGGTTGGGTGTGGGGGTTTTGGTTTGGGGGTGGTGGGGGGGGGGGGTGGAGTTTGGGGGTGGGTGGGGGTTTGTTTGGGGGGGGGGGGGTGTGGTGGGGGTGTTTGGTTGTGTGTTTGGGGGGGTATGTGGGGGGGGGAAGGTGGTTTTTGGATGTTGTGGGGGTGTTGTGTGTTGTGGGAAGGTGTGTTGGGGGTGTGGTGTTGTGGGTTGGGGGGTTGTTGTGGAATTGTTGGTTGGTTGTTTGGGGGTGGGGGGGGGGGGGTTGTGTTGGGTTTTGTGGGGTGGTTGTGGTTGGGGGGGGGGGGGTGGTTGGGGATGGGGTGGGGGGTTGTTGTGGGTGTGGGTGGGGGGGGAGGTGTGGGGGGTGGTGGTGGAGGGGGGGGTGGGTGGGATGAGAGGGTGAAAAATAATATGGAGGGAGGTAAGGGGGAGTTGAGGGGTGAAAAGTGGGGGGGGGAAGGAAAAGTTTTGGGTTGTTGGGGTGGGGGGGATGTGGGGGGTTATGGGGAAAGGAGGGGAGAATAATGATAAAGAATGAAATTATGGATTGGATGGAAGTTGGTTAAATATGGGATATAGGAGGGAAATGTTGGGATTGGGAGGTTTGGGGGAGGTATGGTAAGGGGGAAGTTTGGGGGGGTATTGTTAGTTTGGGGGGGTTGGGGGGTTTTGTGGGTGGTGTGGGTTTGGTTGTGGTGGGGGTGTATGTGAAGGTTGGTGGTGGTGGGGGGGTTGTTTTTGGTGTGTTTTGGGGGGGGATTGGGGTTGTGGGGTGTGTGGGTGGTGGGGGTGGGGGGTGTTGGGGTGTTTGGTTGTTTGGTGGTTGTGAGTGTTTAGTTAGTGGTTGGTGGTTGGGGTTTTGGGTGTTTGGGGGGGGGGGGTGGGTTTTTTGTGTGATTTTTGTTTGTTTGAGGTGTGGTTGTATGTGGGGGGGGGGGGGGGGTGGTGTTTGTGTTGGTGTTGGGGGGGTGTGGGTTGGGGGGTGTGGGTTGGTGGGATGGGGGTTTGTGGGTTTTATGGGGGGGGGGGGGTTGTGGTGGGTTGTTGTGGTTGTTTGGTGGGTGTGGGGTGTTGTTGTGGTGGTGGTGGGGGGGGGTGGGGGTTTGGGTGGTGGGTTGTTGTGGGGTGGGGGGTTGTGTGTGGGGTTGTTTTGTTTGTAGGGTGTAGGTTGGTTTGTGGGTGTTGGTTTGTGGTTGTGGGGGTGGGGGTGGGTGTTTTGTGGTTGGGGGGGTGGGGGTTTGTGGGGGGTGTTTGTTGGTTGGTTGGGTGGGGGGGGGGTGGGGGGGGGGGGGGGTGTGGGGTGGTTGTTTGGTTGTAGTTTGGTTGGGGGTGTTTGTTGTGTTTGTGTGGGTTGGTGTTGGTGGTGTGGGGGGGGGGTGTTGTGTTGGGTTGTTTTGGTTGGGGGTTGGTGTGGGGTGGGGTGGGGTGTGGTTGATGGGGTGTTGGGGGGGGGGTTTGTGGGGGTTGGGGGGTTGTGGTGTGGGTTGGGGGGGGGTGGGTTGGGTGTTGGTGTTGGTGTTTGTGGGGGGTGGGTGTGGGGGTGTTTGTGGGGGGGGGGGGGGGGGGTTGGGTGGGGTGTTGGGGGGGTGGGGGTGGGTGGGGTTGGGGGGTTGGGTGTGGTTGGGTTGGGTGGTGGGTTTTTTTTTGTGTTTGAGGTGTTGTGTTTGGTTGGTTTGTGGGGGGGGGGTGGGTGGTTGTTTGGGTTGTTTTGGTGGGGGTGGGTGTGTTGTATGGGTGGTGGGGTGTGGGGGGGGGGGGGTGGGTGGGTGGTTGTGTTGTTTGGTGGTTGTTGTGGGGGGGGTTGGGTGTTGGAGTGGTGGGGTTGGGGTGGGTGGGGGGGGTTGGGTGGGGGGGTGGGGTGGGGTGTTTGTTTGGGGTGGGGGGTTGGGGGGGGTGGGGGGGGGGGTGGGGGGGGGGGGGTTTTTGGGGTTGTGGGGGGGGGGGGGTGTGTGGGGTGGGGGGTTTGTGTGGGTGTTTGGGGGGGTGGTGGTGGGTTGTGTTTGGGTGGTTGTGTTTTTGGGGGGGTTGTTTTGGTGGGGGGTTGGGGGGGTGGTTGTGTGGTTGTGTTTGGGGGGGGGTGGGGTGGGGGGGGGTGGTGTTTGGGGTGGGGGGGTGTGTGGTGGGGGGTGGGGGGTTGGGTGTTGGGTGGTGGTGGTGTTGGGGGTGTGTGTTGTTGTTGTTTTGTTGTTGTGGGGGTTTGTGTTGGGGTTGGGGTGGTGTGGGGTGGGGGGTGGGGTGGGGGGGGGTGTGTGGGTTGGTGGGGGTGGGGGGGGGGGGTTGGGGTGGGGGGGGTGGGGTGGGGGGGGGGTGGGGGGGGTTTGGGGGGGGTGGGGGGTGGTGGTTTGGGTGGTTTTGGTGTGTTTGTTGGGGTGGGGGTGGGTGGGTGGGGGTTGGGGGTGGGGGTGGTGGTGGGGGGTTGGGGGGGGGGTTTTTTGGTGGGTGTTTTTGTGTTTTGTTTTTGGGGTTGGGTGTGTTTGTGGTTGTTGTGTTGGGGTGTGGTGGGTTGGGTTTGTTGTGTGGGGTGGTTGGGGGGTTTGGTTTGGTTGTGTGGGGTTTGGGGGGGGGGGTGGTGTTGGTTGTTTGTGTGTTTTGGGTTTGTGTGTTTGGTGTTGGGGGGGGGTTTGGGGGGGGGGGTTTTTTTTTTTTTTTTTTTGGGGGGGGGTTGGTTGGGTTGTGGGTTGTGTGGGGAGTGTGGTGGTTGGTTGTTGTGGTTGGGAGGTTGTTGTGGTGTTGTGGTGGTGAGTGTGTGGGTGGGTTGTGTGGGGGGGGGGGGGGGGGTTGTGTTTGGGGGTGTTGGGTGTGTGGGTTGGTGGGTGTTGGGTGTGTGGTGGGGGGGGGGTTGGGGGGGGTGGGGTTGTTTGGGGGGGGTTGGGGGGGTGGGGGGTGGGGGTTGGGGGGTTGGGGGGTTGGGGTGGTTTGGTTGGGGGTTGGTTGGTGGTGGGTGGGGGGTTGGGGGTTGGGGGTTGGGGTTGGGGGGTTGGGGGTTGGGGGGTTGGGGGTTGGGGGTAGGGTGGTTGGTGGTTGGGGGTTGGGGGTTGGGGGGTTGGGGGGTTGGGGGTGTTGGGGGTGGGGGTTGGGTGGTTGGGGGTTGGGGGGTTTGGTGGGTTGGGGGTTGGGGGTTGGGGGGGTGGGGTGTTTTTGGGTTGTGGGGTTGGGGGGGGTTGGGGGGTAGGGGGTGTGTTGGGTGGTGTGTGGTTTGGGTTGTGTGTGGTGTTTTGGTTGTGGTTGGTTGTTTGTTGTTGTGGGGTTGGTTGTGTGGGTGGGTGTTGGGGTTGTTGGGGTTAGATTTGGGGTGGTTTTTGTGTGGGTGTGGTTTTGTGTTGGTGGGGGGGGGGGGGGTTTGTGGGGTGGGTGTGGTGTGGTTGTGGGGTGGGGGGGTGTGTGGGGGGTGGGTTGGTGTGGGGTGGGTGGGTGTGTGGGTTGGTGGTGTTGTGTGGTGGGGTTTGGTTGGGGTTTTGGTGGGTGGGTTTGTGTGGTTTGGTGGGGGTGTGGTTGTGTGGTGGGTTTGGTGTGGGGTTTGGTGTGGGGTTTGGTTGGTGGTTGGTGGTGGGGTTGGTGGGTGGGTTTGTGTGGGGTTTTGTGGGGTGGGTTTGTTGTGGGGGTTTTGGTGGGTGGGGGTTGGGTGGTGGGGTTTGGTGGGTGGGGTTTGGTTGGAGGGGTTTGGTGGGTGGGTTTGGTGGGTGGGGGTTTTGGTGGGTGGGGGGTTGGTGTGTTGTGTGGGGGTGGTGTTTTGTGGTGGGGGGGGTTGGGTGGGGGGGGGGGGGGGGGGTGGTTGGGGGGAGGTGGGGTGGGGGGTGGGGGGTGGGGGTTTTTGGGGGTGGTGGGTGGGGGTGGGGGGGGTGGTGGGTGGTGTGGGTTTGGGGGTGTTTGGGGGGGGGTGGGTGGTGTGGGTTGGGGGGGGGGTGTGGGGGGGGTTGGGGTTGTTGGGGTGTGTTGGTTGTGTGGGGTTGTTTTTTGGGTTTGGGGGGGGGGTTGGGTGGTGGGTGGGTGGGTTGTGTGGTTTGGGGGGGGGTGTTTGGGTTTGGGGGGTTTTGGGGGTGGGGTGGGGGTGGTTGGTGGGGGGTTGGTGGGGGGGTTGTGGGGGGGGGGGTGTTGGTGGGTGTGGTGGGGGGTGTGGGGTTGGGGGGTTGTGTTTTGGGGGGTGTTGGGGTGGGGGGGGGGTTTTGGGGGGGGTTGGGTGGGTGTTGGGGGGGGTGGTGGTGGGGGGGGGTGTGGGGGGGGGGGGGGGGGGTTTTGGGGGTGGGGGGGGTTGGGGGGGGTGGGGTTGGGGGGGTTGTGTGGGGGGGGGGGGGGTGGTGTGGGGGGGGTGGGGGGGTTGGGGGGGTTTGGGGGGTGGGGGGTGGGTTGTTGGGTGGGGGTGGGTTGGTGGGTGTGGGGGGTGGGGGTGTTGGGGTTGTTGGGTTGGTTTTGGGGGTGTGGTTGGTGTGGTGGTTTGTGTTGGGTGGGGGGGGGGGGGGGGGGGTTGGTTGGTGGTGGGGGTGTTTTTGGGGTTGGTGGTGTGGTGTTGTGTTTGGGGTGTGGTGTTGTTTGGGGGGGGGGGGGTGGGGGGGTGGGTTGTGGGGTTTTTTGGGGTTGTTTGGGGGGTGTGTGGTGGGGGGGGGGGGGGGGGGGGGGGGGTGGGTGGTGGTTGGGGGTGGGTGGGGGGGGGGGGGGGGGGGGGTGGGGGGGTGGGGGGGGGTGGGTGTGGGGGTTTTTGGTGGGTGGGTGTGGGTTGGGTTGGGGGTGGGGGTGGGGGGGTTGGGGGTTTGGGGGGGGGTTGGGGGGGGGTGTTGGGGGTGGGTGTTGGGGGGTTTGTTGGGGGTGTGGGTGGGGGGTTGGGGGTTGGGGTGGGGTGTGTTGTGGTTGGGGTGGGGGGGGGGGGGGTTGGGGGGGTTGGGGGGGTTTGTGGGGGTGGTGTGGTTGTGTGGGGGGTTGGGGGGGGGTGGGGGGGGGGTGTTTGTGGGGGGGGGTGGTGGTTTTTTTGTTGGTGTGGTGTGGTTGGGGGAGTGTGTGGGTTTTTGGTTTGGGTGTGTGTGTGGGTGGGTTGGGTTTTGAGGGGGGGGGGGGGGGGTGGGGGGGGGGTGGGGTGGGTGTGGGTGGGTGGGGGTGGGTTGGGGGGGGGGGGGGTGGTGGGTTGGTTTGGTGGGTTTAGGGGGGTGTTTGGTGGGGTGTGTGGGGGGGTTGGAGGGGGGGGTGTGGGGGGTGGTGGTGTTGTTTGGTGGGGGGTTGGGGGGTGGTGTGTGGGGGGGTTTGGGGTGGTTGTTTTGTTTGTGGGGTGTGGTGTTGGGTGTTTGTTGGTTGGGTGGTGTTGGGGGGGGGGGGGGGGTTTTTGGGGGGGTGGGTGGGTTTGGTGGGGTGGGGGGGTTGTGGTGTTGGGGGGGGGGGTGGGGGGGTGGGGGGTTGTTGGTGGTGTGGTGGGGGGGGGGGGGGGGTGGGGGGGGGTTGGTGGTGGTGGTGTGGGGTGGTGGTGGGGGGGGGGGGGGGTGGGTTGTGGGGTGGGGGTGGTTGGTTTTTGTTTGTTGGGGTGGGTGTGTGGTGGGGGGTGGTGGGGTGTGTTGGGTTTGGGTGTGTGGGGGGTGTGGGGGTGGTGTGGGGGTGGGTTGGGTGGTGGGTTGGTGTGTGTGTGGGGTGTGGGGGGGTGGGGGGGTTGGGGTGTTTTGGGTTTGTGTGGGGTGGGGGGGGGGTTGTGTGTTTTGGGTGGTGTGTTGGGTGGGGGGGGTTGGTGGGGGGTTTGGGGTGGTTGTGGGTTGTGGGTGGGGTGGGGGGGGGTGGTTGTGTGTGTGGTGTTGGTGGTTTGTTTGTGTTGTGTGGGGGGTGTTGGGTGGTTGAGGGGGGGGGGTGTTTGTGGTGTGGTGTGGGTGGGTGGTGTGGGGGGGGGGGGGGGGGGTTTTGTGGGGGGGGGTGGGGGGGGGTGGGGTTTGGTTTGGGGTGGGGGGGGTGGGATTTGTGTTGGGTGTGGGGGGGTTGGGGGGGTGGTGGGGGGGGGGGTTGGGTTTGGGTTTGGTGTTGTGGATGGTGTGTTGTTGGGGGGTTGGGGTGGTGGGGGTGTGTTGGTGGGTGTGTTGGTTGGGGGGTTTGGGTTTGGGTGGTGGGGGTGGTGGTGGGTTGTGTGGTGGGGGGGTGTGTGTGGGGGGGGGTGTGGGGTTGGTGGGGGTTGTGTGGGGTGTGGGGGGTGTGTTGGTGGGGGGTTGGTGGGGGGTGTTTTTGTGGGGTGGGGGGGGGGGGGGGGTGGGGGGGGGTTGGTGGGGGTGGGTGGGTGTGGGGGGTTTGTGGGGGGTGGGTGGGGGGGGGGGGGGGGGGGGTGGGGGGGGTTGGGGGGTGGGGGGTGGTTGGGGTGGTTGGTGTGGGGTGGGGTGGGGGGGGTGGGTGGGGGGGGTTGTGGGGTGGTTTGTTTGTTTTTTTGTTTGGGGGGGGGGGGGGTGGGGGGGGGGGGGGGGGGGTGTGGGGGGGGGGGGTGTGTGGTGGGTTTGTGTGTGTTTTTGGGGTGGTTGGGGGGGGGGGGTTTGTGGGGGGGGGGGGGTGGTGGGGGGGGGGGGGGGGGGTGGGGTGGTTTTGGGGGTTGTTATTGTGTGGGTTTGGGGGGGGGGTGGGGGGGTGGTTGTGTGTGTGTGGGGGTGGTGTGGGTTTGGGGGTGGGGGGGGTGGGGTGGGTGTTTTGGGGTGTGGGGGGGGGGGTGGGGGGGGGGGGGGGGGTTGGTGTTGGTGGGGTTGGGTTTGGGTTTTTGGTGTTAGGTGTTGTGGGGGTTGTTTTGGGGGTGTGTGGTGGGTGTTTTTTGGTAATGGTTTATTGTGGGGGGGGGGGTGTTGTGTGGTTGTTGTTTTGTTGGTGGGGGTTGTTGTTGGTGGTGGGTTTGGGGTGTGGGGGGTTGTGTTGGGTGTGTTTGGGGGTGTGTGGGGGGGTGGTGGGGGGGTTTGTGGTGTGTGGGGGTATGTGGTGTGGGGGTTGTTGTTGGGGTTTGGGGGGGGAGTTGGTGTTGGGTGGTTGTTTTTTTTGTTTGGGGTGTGGGTTTTTGTTTTGGGGGGGGTGGGGTTTGTTTTGTGGGGGGTGGTGTGGGGGGGTGGTGGGGGGGGGGTGTGGGGGGGGGGGTGGGGTTGTGGGGGGGGGTGGGGGGTTGTGGGGGGGTGTTTGGGAGTTGGGGGTGGGGGGTTGGTGGGGTGGGGGTGGTGTGGTTGGTGGGGGGGGGGGGGGGGGGGTGGGTGGTGTGGGGGGGGGTGGGGGGGGTGGGGGTGGTGTTTTGTGTTGTAAGGAGTTTGAGTTAGGGTTGATTGTTGGTTTGTGTGGTTGGTGGTTGTTGTAGGTGGTGTTGTTTGTTTTGGGGGTGTTTTTGTGTGTTGGTTTGGTTTGTTGGTGTTGGTGTGTGTTGGGTGGTGGTTGGTTGGTGTTGTTGTGTTGGTGTTGTTGTTGTTGGTGAGTTGTGGTTGGTAGGTTTTGGTAGGTTTTTTTTGTGTTGGGTGGAGGTTGTTGTTGGTTTTTTGATGTAGGTGTTGTTGTGGGTTGTGGTTTTGTTGTTGGGTGTGTGGTTGTGGTTGTGGTTTTGTGTTGGTGGGTTTTTGGTTGGTGGTGTTGTGGTTGGTGTGTTTGTGGTGGTTGGGTTGGTTGGGGGGGGGGGGGGGGGTGGTTGGGGTGGGGGTGGTGGTGTGGTGGTGGTTGTGGTGGGGGGGGTGGGTGTGTGGTGGGGGGGGGTGTGGGGGGGGGGGGGGGGTTGGTTGGGGGTTGTGGTGTGGTGGTTGGTTTGGGGGAGTGGTTTGGGTTTGTGGTGGTATTTTGGGGTGGTTGTTGGTGGGTGTGTTTTGGGGTTATTTGTGGGTGTGGTTTGTGGGTGTGTGTGGGGTGGGTTATTGGTGTGGGTTTGGTGGTTTTGTTGGGGGTGGGGTGTGTGTGTGTTGTGGTTGTGTGGGAGTGTAGATGTGGTGGTGTGTGTGGTGGGTGTGGGTTGTGTGGTGTGTGTGTTGGTGTGTGTGGGGGTGTGTGTTGGTGGTGTGTGGGGATGTGTGTGGTGTGTGAGTGGGTGTGGGGGGGTGTGGGTGTTGTGTGTGTGGGTGTGGGTGTTGTGTTGGTGTTGAGTGAGGTGTGTGTGGTGTGTGTGGTTGTGTGGTGTGAGGGTGTGTGTGTGTAGGTGTTGAGGGAAGTGTGAGAGGAGTGAATGGGGGGGAGTGTGTAGTGGGGTGTGAGATGGGAGAGAGATGGGAGTGTGAGTGTGTGTGGGTGGTGTGTGGTGTGTGTGGTGTGTGTGGTGTGTGTGTGTGTGTGTGGGGTGTGTGTTTTGGTGTGTGTGGTGTGAGTGGTTGTGTGGTGTGTGTGTGGTGTGTGTGGTAGGTGTGGTGTGTTTTTGTTTGGTGTTTGGGTGGGTTGGGTGGGGGTGTTTTGGGGGGGGTGTGTTTGGGTGGGGGGGGTAGGGGTGTTGGGGTTTTGTTGTGGTTTGGGTTGGGGGTGGGGGTGTGGGGGGGGGGGGTGTGGTGGGTTGTGGGTGGGTTGGGGGGGGGGTGGGTGGTGGGGGGTTGGGGTTTGGGTGGGGGGTTGGGGGGGGGGGGGGGTTGGTGGTGGGGGGTGGGTGGGGGTGGTGTGTGGGGGGGTTGTGTGGGGGTGGGGGAGTGTGGGGGGGGGTTGGTTGGTTGGGGGGGGGGTTTGGGGGGTGGTGGGGGGGGTGGGTTTGTGGGGTTGGTGGGGGGTGGGGGTTTGGTGTGGGGGGGGGGGTTGGTGGGGGTGTTTGTGTGTTTTTTGTGTATGTGAGTGTTTTTGTTTTGTGTGTGTTGAGAGTTTGGTGGTTTTATTTTTTGTGTTTTTGTGTTTGTGGTAGTGGGGGGTTTGGGGGGTTTGGGGGTTGGGATGGGTATTTGGGTTAATGTGTTAGGTGGAGGGGGGTAGGTAGTAGGGTTGGTGTATGTTATGATTGTTTTTATGTTTAGAAAGGGGTGTGGGGGGTGGGGTGTGGGGGGGGGGTAGGGTGGGGATGGGGGGTGAGGGGGGGGGGGTAGGTGGGGGTTGGGTTTGGAATTGATAATGGTATGGTTGTTGTATGAGGGTATGTTGGGATGGGGAATTAATGAATGAAGGGGAATGGTATGATGGTGTTGGATATTAAGGGAATGTGGGGGGTTTGGGGGTATGGGGGTGTGATGTTTTGTGTTGTTTGTTGTATTTGGGAGGGTGTGTGATGTTGGGGGTTGGGGGTGTGGGGTGGTTTGGGTTTTGTATGGTTAATTGTTTGTGGTGGATAAATAGTAGGGTAGTGGTTATGGTTGATTGATTAGTTTGGTTGTTTGGGGTGGGGGGTGGGGGGAGTTTGGGTGGGGTGGGGGATTGGTAGGGGGGGTGTGAGTGGTGTTGTTTGATGTTTTGTGTGTTGGGTTTGGGGTAGGGTTTTTTTTTGATGTATTGGGGGTGTGGTTGGTGGTTAGTTGTGATTTGGGGGGGGGAGGGGGGGAGTTAGTAGTGGGTAGGTTGGTAGTTGGTAGATTGTGTTTGTGGTTGTGTGGTGGGGGGGGGGGGGGGGGGGGGGGGGGTTGTGTAGGGATTTGTGGGGTGGGTGGTTGGGGGGGGTGTGTTTGGGTGGTATGTGGTGGGGGGTTGTTTGAGTGGGTGGTGGGGGTTTTGGGTTATGTGGGAGTGTGGGTGGTGGGGGGTGGGGGGGGTTGGTGTGGTGTTTGTAGAGGGTGGGGGTGGTTTGTGGGGTGGGTTTAGGTGGGGGTGGTTTGTGGGTGGGGGGGGGTGGGGGGTGTTTGGTGGGGTTGTTGTTTTTTGTTTGTTGGGGGTGGAGGGGTTGGTGTTGGGTGTTGGGTTTGGGTTTTGTGGTGGGGTTTTGGGTTGGTGTTGTGGGGGGTGTTTTAGTGGGGGTGTTGGGGGTTTTTTGGTTGGGTGGGGGGGTGTTTGGTGGTGGTGGGTGGGGTGTGGTTGGTGGTGGGTGTTGTTTGGATTGGTGGGTTGGGGGGTGTGGTTGTGTGGGGGTGGTTGTTGGGGGGTTGTGTGGTTTGGGGAGTATGGGTGGGTGGGGGGAGTTGGGATGAAGGGGGGTTGGTAAGTGGGTGGATTGGGGGTTGGGTGTGTTTTTTGTTGTTGGGTGTGGTTTGGGTTGTGGGGAGGTTGGGTGGTGTTGTGTTTGGTTGTTGTTTTTTGTGGTGTGGGGTTGGGGTGGTGGGTGGGGGGGGGGGGTGTGGTGAGTTTGTGATTTGGGGGTTTGGTTGGTGTGGTGGGTGGGGTTGGGATTGGGGGGGGTTTTGTGGTGTGGGTGGGTGGGGGGTTGTGGGTGGGTTAGTTTATTGATGGAGTTGTGGGTGTGGGGGGTGTTGTGTTTTGTTGTGGTGGTGGGTGGGTGGAATGGGGGGGGGGGGTTGTGGTGTGTGGTGTTTTGGTTGGTAGTGTTAATTTTGGTTGGGTTTGTGTTGTTTGGGTTGTGGTGTGGGGGTTGTTGGGGTGTTGGGGGTGGGTTGGGGAGTGTGGGGGGGGGTGTTTGTTTTTGTGTGGTGGGGTGGGGGGTGGGGGTTGGATTTTGGGGGTGGTGGGTGGGGAATGGTGTTTGTTTGTTTGGTGTGTGTTGTTTGTTTGTGGGTGGGTGAGGGGTTGGTGTTTTGGGTGTGGTTTAAGGGTGGATTTTTTGTGGTTGGGGGTTATTTGAGTGTATGGGGGGGATGTGTTGGGATGGGGGGGATGGGGTGGGGGATGGGTGGTTGGTTGGGTTGTGGGTTTGGTGATGTGGGTTTGTTGGGTGTGTGGTTTTTGGGGGGGTTTGGTGTAGGGTGTGTGGTTTTGTGGGGGGTGGGTGGGGGTTGTGGGGTGGATGGGGGGGGGGGGGGGGGGTGGGGTTGGGGGGTGGGTGTTGGGGGGGGGGTGGGGGTTGTTGTGTGGTTGGTTGGTGTGGGTTTGTGTATTGGAGGAGGGGATAAAAAGGGTGGGGGGGGGGGGTATAAATATGATGGGTGATTAGATAGGAAATGTAATGTGGTGGGGAGAGGAAGTTGAGTGAAGATGAATTTAGGTGTTTGGATATGTTGTTGTGGAGTATGTAGATGGTGTTTGTTTGGTTGGGGGGTATGTAGGAATAGAAGAGATGGTATGGAGGATGTATTTGGGATGGGTGGTATTGTTATGTTTAGTGGGTTGGGGATTTTGGATTTTTGGGTGGGGGGTTGGTATTGGGTTGGGTTGGGTAGGGTTTGGTTGTGGTTTGTGTGTTTTTGGTTTTTGGTGTTTGTGGGGTGGTGTGTGTGGGGGGTTTGGTGGGGTGGGGGGGGGTTTGGTGATGTGGGGGGGGGTGGGTGGTGTAGGGTGGTGGGGGTTGTGTGTGGTATGTGGGTGGTGTGTGGGGTGTGGGTTGGTGGTTGGTGGTTGGGTTTTTTTGGGGGTGGTTTTGGTGGGGGGTGGTGGGTGTTGTTGGGGGTTTGGTTTGGGGGGTGGGTGTGGGGGTGGGATGTGTTTGGTTTAGGTGGGGGTTGTTGGGGTGGTGTTGGGGGTGGGGGGGGTTGGGTGTGTGGTTGGGTGGTGGGGTGGTGTTAGTTTGTGTTGTGTTGGGGGTTGGGATATGTTGTAGTTGTTGTTGGGGGTTGTTTTGGGTAAGGGTTTGGGTTGGGGTGTGTTGTTTGGAGTTGTGTTGGTTATAGGAGTGAGTTTTTTGTTGGTTTGTGGGTTGGGTTGGGTGGGTTTGGGGGGGGGGGAGTGGGTAGGGGGGGGGGTGTAGGTTGTGGAAATGGTTTTTTTTGGTGGGTGTGTTGATATGGAGGTTAAAAGGATTGGGTACTATAATGGTTTTTTTGTGGGTGGTGGGGTGGGGGGGGGGGGGGGATGGGGGTGGGGGGGGTGGGAGGGGGGGGTTGGGGGGGGGGTTTTTATGGGGAGATTTGTATTTTGTTATGTTAGTGTAATTGGTTGTTTTATGGGGTTGAGGGTGTGTGGGATTGTGTTTTGGTTTTTGTGGGGGTTTATTTTGGTGTTTGGGTTGTGTGGTGTTAGGGGGGAGGTGTGGTTTATGTGTTTTATGGATTGTGTTTTTGGTGTTTGGGGGGGGTTGTGGGGGGGGGGGGTTTGGGTGGGTGTTGGGTGGTTGGTTGGTGTGTGGGGGGTTGGGGTGTTGGGTGTGTTGTGGGTTGGTGGTTTTTTGTGGTTTTGGTTGTGGGTTTTGGTGGGTGGTGGGGGGGAGGGGGGGGGGTGGTTGTTGTTGTTTTGGGGGGGTTGGGGTGGTGTGGGGGGTTGGTTGAGGTGTGTGTTGTGGTGGGGGGGGGAGGGGGGGGGGGGTTGGTGATGTGGGGGTTGGGTGGTGTGGGGGGGGGGTGGGTTGGGGGTATGTGGTTTGTTGTGTTTTGGGTGTGGGTTTTGGGTGGTGTTGTTGTTTGTGGGGTTTGTGGGGTTGTGTTTTGGTGGGTTTTGTGGGTGGGTGAAGGGGGGGGGGTTTTGGGTTATTGGGGTTTGGGTTGTGGGGGTTGGGGTGTTGGGTGTTGGTGGGTTTTTGGTGTTTGGGGTGTTGGGGGGGTTGGTGTGTGTTGGGGGGTTGGGGGTTTGGGGGGTTGGGGGGTTGGGGGGTTGGGGGGGTTGGGGTTGGGTGGGGTTTGTGGTGGGGGGGTTTGGTTTGTTTTGGGTGTTGGGGTTGGGGTGTTGGTGTGTTGTGTGGGTGGGGTGTGTGGGTTTGGTTGTGTGTGGGTGGTATTGGTTGTGGTTGGTTGTGTGGTTGGTGTGGTTGTGGGGATGGTGTTTGGTGGTGGGTTGTTGGGGTTGGTGGGGGGTTTGTTTTGGTGTTGTGTGTTGGGTGGGTGGGGGGTTGGGTTGGTGGGGGGGGGGGGGTTGTGGGGGTGGGTGTGTGTTGGGGTGGTTGGGGGGGGTGTGGTGGGTGGGGGTGGGTGTTTGGGGGGGGGTGGGGGGTGTGGGTGTGTGGGTTGGTGGTGTTGTGTGTGGGTGATTGGTGGTGGGTTTGGTGTGGGGTTTGGTGTTGGGGGTTTGTGGTGGGGTTTGTGGTGGTTTGGTGGGGGTGGGGTTTGTGTGGGGTTTGTTGGTGGGTTGTGTGGGGTTGGTGGTGGGTTTGTGGTGGGTTTGGTGGTGGTTTGGTGGTGGGTTGGTGGGTGGGGTTGTGGTGGGTTGGATGGGTGGGTTTTGTGGTGGGTTTTTGTGGGGGGGGTGGGGGGGTTTTGGTGGGTGGGTTTTGGTGGGGGGGGGGTGGGGGTTTGGTGGTTGTGTGGGGGGGGGGTGTGGGGTTTGGTGGTGGGGGGGGTGGGGGTGGGGGGGGGGGGGGGGGGTGGTGGGGTGTGTGTGGGGTGGGGGGGTGGGGGGTGTGGGGTGTTTTGGGTTGTTTTGGGTTTGGGTGTTTGGGGGGGGTGGTGGGTGGGGGAGGGTTATGGTGGTTGGGAGGTGTGTGTGTGGGGTGGTGGGGGTTTGGTTGGGGGGGGGGGGGTGTGGGGGGGGTTGGGGTGTTTGTGGGGTTGTTGGTTGTGGTGGTGGGGTTGTATTTTGGGGGGGGTTTTTGGGGTTGGTTATTTTGTTGATGTGTTTTGGGGGTGGGTTGTGTGGTTGGGGGGGGGGGTGGGTTTGTGTTGTTGGTTGTTGGGGTGGGTGGTGGGGTGGGTTTGGGTGGGGGTTGGTGGGGTGGTTGTGGGGGGGGGGGTTGTGGTGGGGTGAGGGTGGGGGGGTGTGGGGGGTGGGGGTGTGTTTTGGGGGGGGTGTTGGGGTTTGGGGGGGTTTGGGGGGGGGTTGGGTGTTGGTGTGGTTTGGGGGGGGGTTGTGGTGGGTTGGTGGGGGGGGGTTGGGGGGGTGTTTGGGGGGTGGGGGGTGTTGGGGGTGGTGGGTTGGGGGGTTGGGTGGGGTGGGGGGGGGGTGGTGGGTGGTGGGGGGGGGGTTGGGGGTTGGGGGGTTGTGGGGTGGGGGTGGTTTGGGTGGGGGTGGTGTGGGGTGTGGGGGGTTGGGGGTGTTGGGGTGTGTGTGGGTTGGGTTTTGGTGTTGTGGGGTGTTGGGGGTGTGGGTGGGTTTGTTTTTGGGGTGGTGGGGGGGGGGGTTTGGTTGGTTGGTTGGGGTGGTTTTGGGTTTGGTGTGTGGTGGTGTTTTTGGGTGTTGGTGTGGTTTGGGGGGGGTGGGGGGGTTGGGGGTTGGGTTTGGTGTTTTTTGGGGTTGGGTTTGTGGGGTGTGTGGGTTGGGTGGGGGGTTGGGGGGGGGGGGTGGGGTGGTGGTGGGGTGTGGGTGGGGGGGGGGGGGGGGGGGGGGTGGGGGGTGGGGGGGGGGTGGGGGGGTTGGGGGTTTTTGGAGGGTTGTGTGTGTGTTGTTTGTGGGTGGGGTGGGTGGGTGGGTGTTGGGGGTTGGTGGTGGGTGGGGTGGGGGGGGTTGGGGGGGTGGGTGTTGGGGGGTTTTGTGTGGGTGGTTGTGGGGGTGGGGGTTGGTGGTTGTGGTTGGGGGGGTTTGTTTGTGGTTTGGGTGGGGGGTGGGGGGGGGGGTTGGGGGGGTTTGGGGGTTTTGTTGGGGGTGTGTGGGTGTGGGGGTGGTGGGTGGGGGGGGGGGGGGGGTTGTTGTTGTGGTTTGTGTTTTTGGTTTGTTTGGTGGGTGGTGTTTGGTGGGGGTTGTGTGTGGTTTTGGGTTTGGGGTGTGGTGTGGGGGTGGTGGGGGTGTGGTGGGGGGGGGGTGGGGTGGGGTGGGGGTGTGGGTTGGTGGGGTGGGGTTGGGGGGGGGGGGGGGGTGTTTTGGTGTTGGTTGTTGTGGGGGAGGTTTTTGGTGGGTTGGTGGGGGTTGGTGGGGGGGGGGTGGGGGGGGTGGGTGGTGGTTGTTGTTGGGGTTGGGGGGTGGTGTGGGGGGTTGGTTGGTTGTTTGTGGTGTGGGGGGTTGGTGTTGGGGGTGGTTTGTGTGGTGTGGTGTTTTGTGTTGGGGGGGGGGGGGGGGGGTTTGTGGGGGGGGGTGGGTGGGGTGTTGGTTGGGGTGGGGGTGGTGTGTTTGGGGGGGGGTGGGGGTGGGGGGGGGTGTGTGTGGGGTGGTGGTGGGGGGTGGGGGGTGGGGGTTGTGGGGGTGGTGTTGGGTGTGTGGTGGGGGGGGGGGGGGGGGGTGGGTTTGTGGGTGTTGGGTTTTTTTGTTGGGTGGTGGTTGGGTGGGGGGGTGGGTGGGGTGTTGGGTTTGGGGTGTGTGGGGGGTGTGGAGGTGTGGGGGTGGTTGTGTTGTGGTGGTTTGTGTGGGTGTTGGGGGGGGTGGGGGGGTTGGGTGTGGGGGGGTTGGGGGGGGTGGGGGGGGTATGTGGTAGTTGGGTTGTTAGGTGGGGGGGTGGTTGGTGGTGGGGGGGGGGTTGTTGTTTTGTGGGGGATGATTGGTTTTTAGTGGGGGGGGGGGGGGGGGGGGGGGGGTTTTGGGGAGTAATAGATGATGATTAAGGGTATTTAATGGTAATTAAGAGTGGGTGGTGAGGATGGGATATGTATGGGGGGTGGAGGTTGTGGGTGTTTGATAGGTGATGGAGGTGAAGGGGGGGGTGGGGGGGGGGGTTATGGGGGGTGGGTGTGGGTGGGGTGGGGTTTTGTTGGGTGGGTGGGAGGTGTGGGGGTGTTGGGTGGGGGGGTGGGGGGTGGGGGGTTGGGGTTGTGGGGGGTGGTGGTTGTGTTTGGGTGTTTGTTGGGGGTTGGGTGGTGGGGGTGTGTGGTTGGGGGGGTGGGTTGGGTGTGTGGGTGGTGGTGTGGGGGGGTGGTGGTGGGGTGTGTTGAGGTGGGGGTGTGTGGGTGGGGGGTGGTGGGGGGGTGGGGTTGTGTGGGGGGTGTGGTGGGGGGTGTGTGGGGGGGTGTTGGTTTGGGGGGTGTTTTAGTGGGTTGGGGGGGGGGGGGGGGGGGGGGGGGGTTGGTTGGGGGGTGGGTTGTGTGTGGGGGGGTTTGTGGGGGGGGGGGGTGGGTGGGGTTGGGGGGGGGGGGGTTGGGGGGGGTTTGGTGGGGTGGGGTGTTGGGGTGGGGTTTGTTTTTTGTGGGTGGGTGGTTGGGTGGGGGGGTGGGGGTTGGGGGGGGTGGGGGGGTTTGTGTGTTTTTTTTTGTTTTGGGGGGGGGGGGGGGGGGGGGTGGGGGGTGGGGGGTGTGGGGGGTGGGTTTGTTGGGTGGGGGTGTTTTTTGTTTGTTGGGGGTTGGTGGGTGGGGGGGGTGGGTTGTGGGGGGGGTGGGGGGGGGGGTGTTGGGGGGGTGGGGTGTTTGGGGTGGTGGGTGGGGGATGTGGTGGGGGGGGGTGGGGGGGTGGGGGGGGGTGGTGGGGTTGTGTTGTGGGTGGGTGTTTGTGGGGTGGGGGTGGGGGGGTGGGTATTGTTTTTTGTGGGGGGGGGGGGGGGGGGGGGGGGTTTGGGGTGGTGGGTGGGGGGGTGTGTTTATAATAGGGGTGTGGTTAGAGGGTTTTTGTTTGTTTTGGTGGTTGTTGGATGTTTTTTGATTAGTTAGTGGTTTGGTGGGGATTTGGGGGGGGAAAGTAAGTATTGGGGGGGGTGGGTTTGTGGGTTGTTTTTGGTTTGTTTGGTGGGGGGTTGGGGGGTGGGTGGGGGATGTGTGAGTTTTGGGGGGTGGTTTGGTGTGTGTGGGGGGGGGTGTGTGGGGGGGTGTGGGGGGTTGGGGTGGTGGGGGGGGGGTTGAGGGGGGGGGTGGGTGTGGGGGGTTTGGGTGGGTTTGGTTGTTTTTTTTTTGTTTGGGGGGGGTTTTGGGGTGAGGGGGGGTTTGGTTTAGTATGGGGTTGTTGTTTGTATTATTGGGGGTTTTTTGTTGGGGGGGTGGGGTTGTGTTTGGGGTTGGTGGGGGGGGTGGGGTGGGGGGGGGGGTGGGGTTTGGGTTGGGGGGGGTGTTGGGTGGTGGGGTGTGGGGGGGGGGGTGGTGGTGGGGGGGTGGGGGGGGGGGGGGGGGGGTGTTGGTGTGTGTGGGGGGTGTGGGGTGTGGGTTGTTTGTTTTTAGGGATGGTGTTTGGGTTAGTGTTAGTGGTTGGTGTTGTGTTGTTTGGGTGGTGTTGTGGTTGGTGGTGGTTTGGTTGGTGTTTGTGGTTGGTTTGGTGTGGTTGGGTGGTGTTGTGGTTGGGTGGTGTGTGGTTGGGGGTGGTGTTGTGTTGGTGGTGATGTTGTTGTGGTTTGTGGTTGGTGGTTTTGTTGTTGTGTGGTGGGGTTGTAGGTTGGGGTTTTTTGGTTGGTGTGTTGTGGTTGGTGTTTTGGTGGTGTTTTTGTTGTTGGGGTGGTGGGTTGTGGTTGTGGTGTTGTGGTTGGTGTGTTTTTGGTTGGGGTGGTTTTGTTTTGGTGTTTTGTGTGGGGGGGGTGTGGTTGGTTGGGGGGGGGGGTGTGGGTTGGTTTTGGGGGGGTGGGGGGGGGGGGGGGGGGGGGGGTGTGTGGTGGGTGTTTTTGTGGGTTGTGGGGTGTGGGGGTGGTGGGGGGGGGTTGGTGGGGGGGGGGGGGTGGGTGTGGGGGTTTGTGTTGTGGTTGGGGTGGTTATGGGTTTTGGTGGTGGTGTGAGTTGTTGGTGGGATAGGTTTGTTGTTTGTTGTGGAGGTGGTTTTGTGGGTTGGGTGGGGTTTGGGTGGGGGGTGGGTTTGGGTTTGTTGTGGGTGTGTGGTTGTGAGAATGTGGGGAGTGTAGTGGGAGAGAGAAGGGGGAGAGATGAGTGGAGTGAGAGGTGTGAGTGTGGAAGATGAGAGGGGATTTTATGTGTGGTGTGTAGTGTGGTGGTGTGTGTGGGGGTATAGTGGAGAGTGTGTGGTGTGTGTGTGTGTGTTTGGGGTGTGGGTGTGGTGTGTGTGTGGGTGTGTGTTGTGTAGTGTGGGTGTGTGTAGTTGAGTGGTTTGTGTGTGGGTGTGAGTGGGTGTGAGTGGTGTGAGAGTGAAGGGGTGTGTGTGGGGAGAGTGTGTGGGTGAGTGTGGTGTGAGTGAGGTGTTGTGTGGTGAGTGTGTGTGTTGAGGTGTTTGTTGTGGTGAGTGTGGATGAGTGTGTTGTGAGTGGGGTGTGATGTTTGGGGTGTGTGTGGGGATGTTGTGTGTGTGTGGGGGTGTGTGTGGGTGTTGTGAGGGGGGATTGTGTGGTGTTGTTGAGTTTGGTTTGTTGGGGGGGGGAGGGTGGGGGTGTGTGGGGGGGGTGGGGTTTTGGGTGGGGTGGTTGGGGGGTGTTGGTTTTGGTTGTGGTTGGGGGTGTTGTGGGGTGTGGTGGGGGTTTGGGTGGGGGTGGTGGGAGGGTAGGGGGTTTTGGGTGGTTTGTGAGGGTTAGGGGGGGGTTGAGAGGGGGGGGGGGGTGGTTTGGGTGGTGGTGTTTGGGGTGGTTGGGTGTGGGAGGTGTTAGTGGGGTGGGGTGTGGTGTGGTGGGGTGTGTGGTTTGTGGGGTTGGTGGGTGTTATGGGGGGTGTATTGGTTTGGTGGTGGGGGGGGGGGGGGGTTTTTTGGGTGGGGGGGTGTGGGGGGGTGGTTGGGTGTTTGTGGTTGGTTGGGGGGGGGGGGGTGTTGGGGGGGTGTGGGGGGGGGTTGGGTTTATATTTATTTGATTTATAGATTTGATTATTTTATTATATTTTATTTAATTTTAGGATATGGATATATTTAGTTATTATGTTATATAATATGATAATAGTAGTGGGGGGGTTTGGGTAAGGGTTTGTTGGTGGTGGGGGTTTGTGGTGTTATGTTGAGGGGGGTAGGGTAGTAGGGTTGGGGGTTGTATTTTTTATGGGATGTTTATTTATTTAGAGGGGTTTGGTGGGGGTGGGGGGTGGGGGGGGGAGGGTGTGGGTTGTGTGGGGGGGGGGGGGGTGTTGGTTGGGTTGTGTTTAGAATGGGAAGTGGAGTTGGGATGAGGGGGGGGGGGTATGGTTTGATAGAATGAATGATTAATGGAATAATTTGTTAGAAATGGTAAGGGAATGAGGGTGTTGGGGGATGGGGAGGAGTAGATAAGATTAAGATTGATTAATGGGAGGGAGAGTTAGAATGTGGGTTGTTGGTTTTGTGTGGTGATTGTGTAGAGAAAAAGGGGGGGTGGGTAAGGTGGGATAAGGGGGGAGGTTGAAAAATAAGGGTGATTAGGTTAATTGGATTGTTAGTAAGGGGATGAGGGGGTTGGGGGGGGGTTGGAGTAGGGGTGTGGTGGGGGATAAGGTAGGGGGGGTTTAGAAGAAGGTAGAAGAAAGAATTTTGTTGGGGTTTTGTGATTGAGGGATTGGGGGGTTTTTTTAGTAGGTGGTGTTGTGATGTTGGTATGAGTGAGATTGGGGTGTGGAGGTTGAGGAAGGTTGAAGATGGAGGATTGTGTTAGGTATTGTGGTTTGGGTGGGGGGGGGGTATTTGTTGGTAATGGGTGTGGGGTTGTGGGTGGGGGGGGTGAGTGGGGAGGTGGGGGTTGGGGGGGGGATGGGTGGTTTGTGTTGGTGTGGGTGGGGGGGTGTTAGGGGGGTTTGTGGTTTTGTGTGGGTGTTGGGGGGGGTGTTGGTGTGGGTTATTTTGTAGAGTGTGTGGGTGGTGGTTGAGTGGTGGTGTTTTTGGGGGGGTGATTATGGTTGTGGGGGTGGTTGGGGGGGGTTGTTGGGTGGGGTAGGTATATATTAGAATGAATGTTTGATGTGGTTTGTGTTGGGTGAATGGATAGGTTTTGGTGGGTTAGGGTGGTTTGGGTGGGGTTGGATGGGGGTTTGTTGGGGGAGTTGGGGGGGGGGGGGTATGTTGTTGGGGGGGGGTTTTGTGGTTGTGGGTGGGGGGGGTGGTGGGTGGTGGGGGTTTGTTTTGGTTTGGTGTGGGGGGGGGGGGGGGGTGTGTTGGGGTTTGATTGTGGTATGGGTGTGATGGGGGTTTGTGTGGTGTGTGTGTGGTGGGGGGTTGTGGTGTGGTGTTGGTTTTGTGTGGGTTGTGGGGTGTGTGTTGTTTGGTGTTGTTGTTGGGGTTTTGGGGGGTGTTGATTGGGTGGGTGGGGTTGTTGGTTGTGTTTTGGAGTTTGTTGTGTTTGTGGGTTGGTGTTTGGTGGGTGGGGTTGGGTGTGGTTGTGTATGTTTGTTAATGATTGGGGGGGGGGGGGGGTGGTGGTTGTGGTGGTGTGGGGAGGGATGGTGTGGTTGGGTGGGTGGGGGGTTGGGGGGTGGTTGGGTGGGGGGGTTGTGGTGGGGTTGTTTTTTTTGGTTGGGGGGGATGGATGGAGTTGGGGTTGTGTGTTTGTGGTGGTGGTGGGGGGTGGGGGGGTCGGGGGGGGGTGTGTGGGGTGGGGGTGTGTGGTGTGGTGGGTGTTTGGTGTTTTGGTTGTTGGGTTTGGGGTGGGGGTGGGGGGTTGGGGGGTTGGGGGGGTGGGGGGGGGGGGTTGTTGTTGGTTTGTGGGGGGGGGGTTGGGTTGTTTTGTGGTTGTTTGGTTGGGGTGTGTTGTGTGTGTTTGTTGGTGGTGGGGTTTGGGGTTGGTGTGGGGGTGGGGGGGGTTGTGTGGTGGGTTGTTTTTTGGTGGGGTTTGTGTTGGGTGGGTTGTGTTGTGGGGGGTGTGGGGGGGTGGGGGGGTGTGTGTGGGGGGGGTGGGGGGTGTGGGGGGGGGGGGTTGGGGTTTTGGTGTTGGGGTGTTGGGGGTGTGGGGGGTTTGTGGGTTTGGGGTGGTGGGTGTGTTGGTTTGTTGGGGGGTGTTGGTTTGGGTGTTGGGGAGTTTTGGTGTGGTGTGGTGGGTGGGGGTTGGTTGGGGTGGGGTTGTAGTTTGGGGTGGAGGGTGTGGGGGTAGGGGTTTGTGATGGGTTTGTGTGTTTTGTTATTGGTTGGTGGGGATATAATTGGGATTGATTATGTGGTTGGGTGTTGTGAATTGTTGGGAAGGGTATTTGTGGGGTGTTGTATTGGGTGTGATGAGGTATTTTTGGGTTTGGGAGATTGATAGTGTGTTGGTTGGGGGTGTGGGGGTTTGGGGGGGTTGGGTGGATTGGTGTATTGGTGTTGTTGTGTGGGGGGTTGGGGTGTTATGGGGTTAGGGGGGGGTGTATTGTTGTTGTTTTGGGGGTGTTTGGGGTTTTGGGGGGGGTTGGTGTGTGTTGGGGGTGTGTTATTTGATTTGGGTAAGTTGGGGTTGGAGGGGTGTGGTGGGTTTGTGGGGGGTGGGGGGTTTAGGGGTTGTGGGGGGGGGGGTGGGGTGGTTTGGGGGGGGTGGGGTGGGGTTTTTGTTTTTTGTTATGTTTTTGATGGATATTTTTATGGTTGAAGGTATGTAGTGTTAATTGGTGGGTTGGGGGTGTGTGGGGGGGGGGGGGTATTGGTGGGGGGGGGTATGGTGGGTTTTTTTGTGGTAGTGGATTGGGGGTGGGGGGGTGGGGGGTGTGGTGGGGGGGGGGTGTGTTTGGTGTTGGGTGGTTTGGGTGTGGTGTGGGGGGGTTGGGGTGGGGGTGGTTGTGTGTTGGGTGGGTTGTGGGGGGTTTGGGGTGTGTTTGTTGTTGTTTTTTGTTGTGGGGGGGTTGGTGTTGGGGGTTGGGTGTGTGGGTGGGGGGTGGGTTGGGTTTGGGTGGGGGGGGGGTTTGTGGGGTGTGGGGGGGGGTGGGTGGTTGTGTGGGTTGTGGGGGGTGGGGGGGGGGGGTGTGGTGGGGGGGGGGGTGGGTAGGTTGGGTTTGGGGGGGGGGGGGTGTGTGGTTTGGTGGGTTTTGGGTTGTTTGTTGGGTGGGGGTGGGTGGTGGGGGTGGGGGGGGGTGGGGTGGGGTGTGGGGGGTTGGGGGGTTTGTGGGTGGTGTGGGGGGGTTGTGTGGTTGTTTGTGGTTGGGGTGTTTGGGGGTGGTGGGGTGGTTTGTTTTGGGGGGTTGGGGGGGTTTGTGTGTTTGTTTGTGTGTGGTGTTGGGGGGGGGTGTGTGGGTTGTTTGTGTGTGTTGGGTTGGTGGTGTGTTTGGGGTGGGGGAGTGGTTTGGGGGGTGGGTTTGGGGTTGTGTTTTTGTGGTATTTTAAGGTTATTTGGGGTTTGGGGGGGTGTATTTGAGTGTATAGGGTATGGAGGGATTTATGATTTAGAATATGATTGATGGATAGTGGGGTTTGGTATGTGTGGGTTTGGTGGGGGGTGGTATTGTGATGAGTTGGTTGGGTTGGGTTGGATGGTGTATGTAGTTTGGGAGAGGGAGATGTTTTTGGGGTGTTGGTAGGGTGGGGGGGGGGGGGGGGGGGGGGTTTTGGGGTTAGGTAATTGGTTGGTAATTGTTTGATTGGATGTGGTAAGTTGTTTAGGGTTTGGTGTTATTGGTGTGTTAATTTGGTTTATTTGGTGGTATTTTGTAATGGTTGGTAATTTTTTGGTGTGGTGGGTATTTGGTGTGTTTGTTTGGTAATTTTGGTTATTTGGGTTTGGTTTTTGTGTGTTGTAAGTTGGGGTGTATTGGGGGTTGTGGTGTATGGGGGTTGGGTTTTGGTGGAATGTGGTGGGGGGGTTGTTTTGTTTTGTTGGGGGTTGGTTGGTTGGTTTTTTTTGTTATGTGTGTTTGGGGGGTTGGGTGGTTTGTGGGGTTTTTGTGTGTTTTTGGTGTTGTGGGTTTTGGGGTGGGTTATGTGTGTTTGTGGGGTTGGGGGTGTTTTTTGTTGTGTGGGGTGGTGTGTGGGTTTGGTTGTGTTGGTGGTTTTGGTTGTGTTATGGTGTGTGTTGTGATGGTTTGGGGGGGGTAGGGGATTGGTTGGAGGGTGGGGATGTTGGGTTGGTTGGGGGAGTGTTATGGGGTGTGATGTTTTGTTGGTGGGTGTTTGGGGGTTGGGTGGGGGTGGGGTGGGTTTGTGGGTGGTTGTGGGTGGGTGGTGGGTTTTGGGGGGGGTGTGGGTGGGGGTGTGGGTTGTGTTGGGGTTGGGGTGTTGTTGTTTGGGTTTGTGGATTGTGTGGGGGTTTTGGTTTGGGTGGGTTGGGTTTGTTGGTGGGATTTGTGGGGGGGGGGGTGGTTTTTGGTTGGGTGGGTGTTGGTGGGGTGGGGGGTTTTGGTAGGGGTGGTGTAATAGGGGGGGGGGGGGTAGGGGTAGGTTATTGGGTAGGTGGGTTTGTTGGGAGTGTGGTTGTATGTGTTGGTTTTTGGTGGTGGTAATTGGTGGTGTAATTTAGTGGTGGTGTATGGTAGGGTTGGGGGTGTTTTTTGGTGGGTTTTGGAGGGTGGGTATGGTGGTGGGTGGGTTTTAGGGGTGGGGTTTGTTGGTGGGGTTGGGTGGGTGGGGGGTTGGGTGGTTTGTGTGGTTGGGGTTTTGGTGGTGGGGGGGGGGGTGGGGTGTGGGGGGGGGGGGGGGGGTGGTGGGGGGGTGTTGGGGGTGGGGGGGTGGGGGGGGTGGGGTGTTTTTGGGGGTGGTGGGGTGGGGTGTGGGGGGGGGTTGTGGGTGGGGGGTTTTGGGGGGTTGGGTGGTGTGTGGGGGGGGTGGTGGTGTGTGGTGGGTTGTGGTTTTGGTGGGGGGTGTTGGGGGGTGTGTTTTTGGGGGGGTTGTTTGGTGGTTTTGGATGTTTTTGGGGTTTGGGGGGGGGGTGGGTGGTGGGGGTGGGTGGGTTGTGTGGGTTGGGGGGGGGTGGTATGTGTGTTGGTTGTGGGGGTGGGTGGGGGTGGTTGGTGTGGGGGGGGGTTGGTTGGGGGGGTGTGTGGGGGGGGGGGTGTTGGTGGGGGGGTGTGGGTGGGGGGGGTGGTGGGGGTGGGGGTTGTTTTTGGGGGGGGGTGTTGGGGTGGGGGGGGGGTTTGGGGGGGTGTGGGGGGGTGGTGTGTTTGGGGTGGTGGTGGGTGTGGGGGGTGGGGGTGGGGTTTTATGGGGTGGGGGGGGTGTGGGGGGGTGGGGGTTTGGGGGGGGTTGGGTGGGGGGGGGGGGTTGGGGTGGGTGGTGGGGGGGTTGGGGGGTTGGGGGGGGTTTTGGGGTGGGGGGGTTGGTTTAGGGTTGTGTGTGGATTGTGGTGTTGGGGTTGGGTGTTTGGGTGTGTTTGGGGTGTTTTGGGGGTGTGGTTGGGGTGTGGGTGGGTTTGTATTGGGGGGGGTGGGGGGGGGGGGGGGGGGGTTGGTTGTTGTTGGGGGTGGTTTTGGGTTGGGGTGTGAGGTGGTGTGTTTGGGTTTGGTGTTGTTTGGGGGGTTTGGGGTGGGGGGGTGGGGGGGGGTTGGATGGTTGGGGGGGGGGTATTTTGGGTGTTGGGTTTGTGGGTGTGTTGTTGGGGTGGTGGGGGTGGGGGGGGGGGGGGGGGTTGGGTGGTGGTGTGGGGGGGTGTGGTTGGGGGGGTGGGGGGGGGGGGGGGTGTGGGGGGGGTGGTGGGTTGGGTGGGGGGGAGTGTGGGGGGGGGGTGGGGTTTTTGGGTTGGTGGGTTTGTTTTTGTTGGGGGGGGGGGGGGTGGGGTGGGGGGGTTGGGGGGGTTGGGGGTGTGGGGGGGGTGGTGTGTTTTGGGGGGGGTTGGTGTTGTGTTGTGTTGTGTGGGGGGGTGTTGGTGGGGGTTTGGGGGTGGGGTTTTGGGTGTGGGTGTTTGTGTGGTTTGGGTTGGGGGGGGGGGGTATGGGGGGTGGGGTGGGTTTGGTGGGGGTGGTGTGGTGTGGGGGTTGTGGGGGGGTGGGTTGGGTGGGGTGTGGTTTGAGTGTGGTGGTTTGGTTTTTGGTTTGTTTTGTGGGGTTGGTTGTGGGTGGGGGGTGGGTGGGGTGTTGGGTTTTGGTGTGTGGGGTTTGTGGGTGGTGAGTGGGGGGGTGGGGTGTGGGGAGGGGTTTTGGGTGGGTGGGTTGGGTTTTTGGGGGGGGGGGGTGTGGGGTTGTGTTGTGGTTGTGGGGGGGGTGTTTGTGGGGGGTGGGGTTGGTGGGGGGGGGTGGGGGTGGGTGGTGTTTTGTTGGGGGTTGGGGTTGTTTGGGGTTTTGGGTGGGTGTTTTGTTGTGTGGGGGGTGTGGGTGTTGGGGGTGGTTGTGGTGTGGTGTGGGTGGTGGTGTTGGGGGGGGGGGGGGTTTGTGGGGGGGTGGTGGGGTTTGGTTGGGTGGGGGTGGGTGTGGTGTTGGGGGGGGGGGTGGGGGTGGGGGGGGGGTGTGTTTTGGTGGGTGGTGGGTGGTGGGGGGGGGGGGGGGGGGGGGGGGGGGTTTGGTGGGGGTGGTGTGGGTGTGTGGGGGGGGGGGGGGGGGGGTTGTTGGGTGGTTGGGTTTTTTTGTTTGGTGGGTGGTGTGGGTGGGGGGTGGTGGGTGTTGGGTTTGGGGTGTGTGGGGGTGTGGGGGGTGTGTGGGGGTGGTTGGGGTGGTGGGTTGTGTGTGTTGGGGTGTTGGGGTGGGGTGGGGGTTTGGGGTGTGGGGGTTGGGGGGTGGGGGGGGGGGTTGTGGGTGTTTGGTGTGTTGGGTGGGGGGGGGTTGGTGGGGGGTTGGGGGGGGTGGGGTTGTTGGTGGGGTGGGTGGGGGGGGGTTGGTGGTTTGTGGTTTTTGTGTGTTTGTTTTGTGTTTGGGGGGTGTGGGTGGTTGGGGGTGGTTGTGGTGTGGTTGGGTGGTGTTTGGGGGGGGGGGGGGGGTTTTGGGGGGGGGGGTTGGTGGGGTGTTGGTGGGTGGGGGTGGGTTGGTGTGGGTTGGGAGGGGGGGGGGGTGTGGGGGGGGGGTGGGGGGTTGGGTTTGGGGTGGTGTTGTGGTGGGGTGTGTTTTTGGGGGTTGGTGGTGGGTGTGTTTGGGGGGGTGGGTTTGGGAGGGTGGGTGTGGGGGTGGTGGGGTGTTGGTGGTGGGGGTGTGGTGTTGGGGGGTGGTGGGGTGGTGGGGGTTTGTGTGGTGGTGGTGGGGGTGTGTGGGGGGGTTGGTTGGGGTGTTTTTTGGGGTTGGGGGGGGGGGGGGGGGGGGGTGGGGGTTGGTGGGGGGTGGGTTTTGTGGGGTTTGTGGGGGGGGTGGGTGGGGGGGGGGGGGGGGGGTGGGGGGGGGGTTGGGGGTGGGGGTGGTTGGGTTGTTGGTGTGGGGTGGGGTGGGGGTTGGGGGGGTTGGGGTGGAGTTGGTGTTGTTTTTTTTTTGGGGGGGGGGGGGGTGGGGGGGGGGGGGGGGGGGGGGGGGGGGGGTGGTTTTGGGGGGTGTGTGTGTTTGGGGTGTGGTGTGGGGGGGGGGGGTTTTGGGTTGGGGGGGGGGGGGGGTGGGGTGGGGGTGGGTTGTTTGGGGGTGGTGGGTGGGGTGTGGGTGGGGGGGTGGGGGTGGGGGGTTGTGTGGTGGGGTGGGGGTTGTGGGTTGGGGGGGTGGGGTGGGTGTTGGTGTGGGTTGGGGGGGGGGGGGTGGGGGGGGGGGGGGGGTATGGTGTGGGTGGTGGGTGGTGTTGTTTGGGGGTTTTTTGTGAGATTAGGTATGTTTGTTGGGGGGGGGGGTTATTTTTGGTGGGGTGTGTAGTTATTGAATTTTGGGGGGGAAAGGGTGGAAATAATTATTGTTGGGGTTTTTTTTTAGATGTGGAGTAGATGAGGGGATAGAATGATGGGTTTTGTTGGGTTGGTGTTGTATATGGTGGGGTGTTTTGTTAGGGATTTTTTGTAGTTGGGGGTAGTTTGGGGGGTTTAGTGTGGGGTTGTGTTGTGGGGTTTGGTGGGGGGTAGGGGTGTGGGGGGTGGAGTTGGTAATGTTGGATGGTTTTTTTGTTTTGGGGGGGTGTGGGTGATTGTGTTTTGGTGGTTGTGGTTTGTTTGTTTTTGTGGGGGTGGTGGGGGGGGGGTTGTGGGGGGGGGGGGGGGTTGGGGGGGTGTGGGGGGTGTGGTGGGGGGGTTTGGGTTTTGGGGGTGGTGGGGGGTGTTGGGGGGGTGTGGGGGGGGGGGTGGGGTGGTTGTTGGGGGGGGGGGGGGGTGTGTTTTTTTGTGTGGGGTTGTTGGTGTGGGTTTTTTATAAGATGAAGGAGTATGCGATGGGGAGGGGTAAGATGGAAGGTGAGTATGAGATAAGGAGTATGGAAGATGGAAGGGGGGAGTATGTAAGATGATAGGGGATATAAGTTGTAGGAGTAGGGTAGATGAAGGGATTATAAGATTAAGTGGTGAGGAGGGAGATGGATGGAGTATAAGATGAAGAGAGTATAAGATGGGAAGGGAGTATAAATGAAGGGGAGTATGAAGATGGAAGGGTGTGTATGGAAGATGAAAGGTGAGTAGGAAGATGGAAGGAGTTATTGGAAGATATGAAGGGGAGTATAAGATGAAGGAGTAAAAAGATTGAAGGGGGTGAGTATGGAAGATGGAAGGGGAGTATGAATATGGAAGGGGGGGAGTATTGAAGAGGAAGGGGATTTATGAAGATGGAAGGGGGGAATATAAGAGGAGGGGGGGGTGAAGATGAAGGGTGAAGGGGGGGGGGGGGGTTGGGGGGGGGGATGGAATGGGGAGGGGGTGGGATGGGAGGGATGGGGGTTGATAGATTAGGGGGGTTGGAGGTGTATAGGGGAGGAAGTGTGGGTATAGTATTGTTGGTGTGGATTGGTAGGGGGATTGGGGGGGTAGGTTGGTGATGGGTTGGGTTGATGTAAGGGGTAATAGGAGGGAGGTTATAGGAAGAGGAGTTGATAGGGGTATGTTTTTTAGTGAGAGGGGTATTATAGGATGAGGGGTGGTTGGATTGGATGATGGGATATGTGGGAATTGGGGTTGGGGGGGTTTGGTTTGGTGTTGGTGGTGTGTGGTGAGTGAGTGGGTGTGTGAGGGGGAGTGTAGTGGTGTGTGAGTGGGGATGTGTGAGGGGTGAGAGTGAGGGGGGGTGATGTGTGGTTAGTTGGTGTGTGTGGTGGGGGTGTGTGTGTGGAGTGTGTGGTGTAGAGTGTGGGTATAGAGATTGAGAGAGAGGGGAGAGGGAGAGGGATGTTGAGAGGGGGGAAGAGAGAGAGGTGTGTGTAGGTTTGTGTGGTAGATGAGGAGTGTGTGAGGTGAGTGTGGAAGAGAGGGAGTAGAAGTTTGTGGGGGTGTGTGTGGGTTGTGTTGTGGGAAGGTGAGAGGGGGTGAGTGAGGTGTGTGTGGTGTGTGTGGGATGTGATGAGGGGGGGGATGAGAGAGGGGAGAGAAAGAGGAGAGAGAGAGGGGGATGTGAGTGGGAGTGAAGTGATGTGAGTTGGTGTGTGTGGGGGTTGGTGTGTGTGGTGTGTAGGTGTGTGTGGGGGTAGGTGTGGAGTGTGTTTTTGTGGGTGTAGTGGGGGGGTGGGGTGGGTTGTGGGGGGGTGTTTGGGGTGGGGGTGTGGGTTGGGGGGGGGGGTGTTGGGTTTTGTTATTGGTTTTGGGTTTGGGTTGGTGGTTTTTGGGTGGTGTGTGGTGGGTGGTGTAGGGGTTGTGTTTTGGGGTTTTGTGATGGTGTGGGGTGGGGTTGTGGGGGGTGGGGGTTGGGGGAGGTGTTTGTTGGGGGGGTGGGGTGTGGGGGGGTTGGGGTGGGTGGTGTGTGGGGTGGGGGGTTGTGTGGGTTGGGGGGTTTGTGGGGGGTGTATGTTTGGGGTTGGGGGGGTGTGGGGGGGGGGGGGTGGGGGGGGGTTGGGTTTGTGGGGGGGTTTGGGGGGGGGGGAGTGAGGGGGTTGTGGGGGGGGGGTGGGTGGTTGGGTTTTTTGTGTTTGTGTGTTTTTGTGGGTGTTTGTGTTTTAATTGATATATATATGGATTGTTTGTTTTGGGTTTGTGTGGTGTTTTTGTGTTGTGGGGGGGGGGGGGGGTTGGGATTGGGGTGTTTGGGGTTTTGGAGTGATGTGGTGGGGGGGGTTGGGGGTGGTGGGTTGGGGGGGTGTGGTGGGTGGTTGGGTGGGTGTGGGGGTGTGGGGGGGGGGGTGGTGGGGGGGGGGTGGGTTGGGGGGTGGGGGGGGTGGGGTGGGGGTTTGTAGTTGGGGGGTGGTGGGGGGAGTGGGGTGGGGTGTGTTGGTTTTTGTTTTTGTTTGTGGGGGTGTGGTTTGGTATGGGTTTGTGGGGGTTGGGGTGGGTGGTTTTTTGTTGGTGTTGTGTGGGTTTGGGGTGGTTGGTGGTGTGGTTGGTGGGGGGTGTGGTGGGTTGGGGGGGGGTTTGGTGTTATTTTTTGGGGTTGGAGTTGTGGGTGATTTTGTTGGGGGGGGATTAGGGTTGGGGTGTGGGGTTGTGATTGGGGGGTGGTGGGGGGGGGGTTGGGTGTTGTGGGTTGGTGGGGGTTAGTTGGGGGGTGGGGGTGTGGTTTGTTTGGGTGTTGGGTTGTGGGTGGTGTGTTGGGGGTGGGGGTTGGTGGGGGGGGGTGTGTGGGGTTGGTGTTGGGGGGGTGGTGGGTGTGGGTTGGTGTGGTTGTTGGTGGTTTGTTTGGGGGTTGGTGTTTTGGGTGGGGGGTTGTGTTGGGGGTTTTGTGGTGTGGGGGGTGGGGGGGGGGGGGTTGGGGGTGTGGGGTGGTTGGGGGGTGGGGTTGTTGTGGGTGTGGGGTGGGGGGGTGGGGTGGGGTGGGGTGGGTGGGGGTTGGTTGGGGGGGGGGTGGGTGGTGTGGGTGTTTGTTTGTGGTGGTGGTTGGTGGGGTGGGTTTTGGGGGGGTGGTTTTTGGGGTGGGGGGTTGGGGGGGTTTAGGTTGGGTGTTGTTGTGTTGTGGTTGGTGTGTGGTGGTGGGTGGGGGGGTTTGTGGGTTTGTGGTGGGGTTTGGGGGGGGTGGGTGGGGGTGTGTGGTTTTTGAGGGGTGTTGGGTTGGTGATTGTGTTTGGTAGTTGTGTAAGGGTGGTGTGGTGGTTTGGTGGGGGTTGTGGGGGTTTTGTTGGTTTGGTGGTGAGGGGTGTTGTTGGTTGTGGGTGGTTTGTGTTGGGGTGTTGGTGGGGTGTGTTGGGGGGGGGGGGTGTGGGGGTTGGTGGGGGGTATGGTAGTTTGTTGGGTTGTGTGTGGGTGTTGATGTTTTTTGGGTTTGGGTTTTGGAGGTTGGTGGGGGGGGTGTTTTTTTTTTGGTGTTTAGGTAATATGTGGTGATTGTGGGGTTTTGTGGGTGGGGTGGGGGGGGGGTTGTTTGTGGATTGATTATATTGATGTATTGGGGGGGGGGTGGAGATGGATTGTTGTTGAGAGGGTTAGGGGGGGATGGAAGGGGGTGGGAATTTTGGGGTGGAGGGGGGGGGTGGGGGTGGGGGGATGATGAGTGTATTATTGTTTTGGGGTGGGGGGGGGGGGGATGTTTGATTGGGTGATGAGAGTGATGTTGGAGTTTGTTTGGGGGGGGTTGTGTTTGGTAATGGTGGGGGTGTGGGGGTAGGGGAGGGAGTGTGTGTGTTTAGGTGTATTGGAGTTTGATTGATAGGGATTGTTGGAGTAAATGTTAGATTTTATTGTGGATGGTTTGGTTGATGTTTGGGGGTATTGGGGGGGTGGTTATTGGGGTTGGTGGGTTAGTATTAGATTGGATGTGGGGGGGGTGTGGTTGTGGGTGGAGGAGGAAAGGTGGTTTTTGGTTTTGGGGGATAGTTTATGGTGTATTATGTGGGTGGGGGTTAGGGTTTTGTGGGTTTTGGGGGGTGGGGGGGATATGGGTGTGTGGAGTTATTGAGGTGGGTATAGTGTTATGGGGGGGGAGTTTGGGGGGTTGGGGGTAGTGGGGGTGGGTATTGGGGGGGTTGTTTGGTGGTGGGGTGGTGGTTGTGGTGTTGGGGGTTGGGGGTTGGTTGGTTGGGTGGGTGGGTGTGGTGGTTTGGTGGGGGGGTGTGGTGTGGGGGTGTTTGGGGGGGGGTGTGGGGGTGGTTGGTGGGTGTTGGGGGTGGTGGGGTGGTGGGGTGGGGGGTTGGGGTTGGGGGTTGGTTTGGTTGGGTTTGGTTGGGGGATTATTGTTGTGTATGTGGTTGGGGGGTGTTGTTTGTTGGTTGGGTTTTTGGGGGGGGTGGGGGGGGTGGGTGGTTGTGTGTTGTTGTTTTTGTGTTTGGGGGGTTTGGTTGTGGTGGGAGGTTGGTGTGTGTGTGGTGGGGGGTGGGGGTTGGTGGGTTGTTGGGGTTGTTTGGGGTTTGGTATGTTTTTTTGGGGGTTGGTGGTTTGGTGTGGGGGTGTTTGGGGAGTGTTGGGGTGGATTGGTTTGTGGGGGGTGGTGTGGTGGGGGTTGTTGTGGTTTTGTTGTTGGGTTTGGGGGGTGGTGGGGGGGAGGTGGGGTGGGTGGGGTGGGGGGGGTTTTGTGGGTTTTGGGGGGGGGGGGGGTGGGTGTTGTGGGGGGATGTGTGTTGTTTGTGGGGTGTTTGTTTTGGTTTTGGGTTGGTGGAGGGAGGGTGGTTGGTTATTTTTATGTGGGTGGGGTTTTGGTGGGGGGTTTGTGTGTGTGGGTGGGTTTGTTTAGTGGTGTGGTGGGGGAGTGTGGGGGGGGGGTGTTTGGTGTGGGTGGGGTTTTTTGGTGTGTGGGTGTGGTGGTTGGGTGTTGTGGGTTGTTGTGGTTGGGGGGTTGTGTGTGTTGTTTGTTTGTTGGGGTTGTTGTTGGGGTTTGTTTTATTTTTGTTTTATGGTTGGGTTGGTGGGGTGGTGTGGGGGGGTGGGGGATGGGGGGGTGTTGTGGGTGGGGGGGTGGTGGGTTGTGGTGGGTTGGTTGGGGGGGGGGTGGGGGTGGGGGGGGGGGGGGGTGGTTGGGGTTTGGGGGTGGGGGGTGTGTGTTGGTTTGGGTGTGTGTTTGTGGGTGGGGGGGGATTTTTGGGGTGTGGGGGTGGGTGGTGGGGGTGGGGGGGGGGTGGGGGGGTGGTGGTGGGGGGGTGGGGTGGTTGTGGGGTGGTTTGGGGGTGTGGGTGGGGTGTGTTTGTGGTTTGTTTTTTTTTGGGTGGTGTGTGTGGTGTGGGTTTTTGGTGGGGGTTGGAGTGGGGGTTTTTGGGTGTAGGGTTGGGTGATGTATGGGGGTGGAGGTAGTTGGGTGTGTATTTTGTTGTTTTTTGGTAGTGTTTTTGGGTTTGGGGGTGTGTTGTGGGTGGTGGGTTGTTGGGGTGGTTGGGTTGTGTTGTGGTGTTGGTGTGGGTGTTTGGTGTGTTGTTGGTTTGTTGGATTGTTGGATGGTGTTGTTGTGGTGGGTGTGTGGGTGGGTGGTGGGGGGGGGGGGTGGGGGGTGGGTTTTGGTGTTGTTTGGTGGATGGGGTGGTGTGGTTGGGTGGGTTTGTGGGTGTGTTGGGGGGGGGGGGTGGGTGGGGGTGGTGGGTGGGGTTTTGGGTTAGGGGGGGGGTGGGGGTTTGGTGGTGTTTGTGGGGTTTGGGGGGGGGGTTTGGGGTTTGGGGTTGGGGGTTGGGGGTTTGGGGGTGGGTGTTTGGGGGTGTGGGTATTGGGTGGGGGGTAGGGGTTTGGGGGGGTTTTTGGGGGGGTTGTGGGTGGGGGGTTTGGGGTTGGGGGGTTGGGGTGGGTTGGGTGGTTGGGGGGGGGTTGGGGGGTTGGGGTTGTGGGGGTTGGGGGGGGGGGTTTGGTGGGGTTTGTGGTGTGGGTTGGGGGGTTGGGGGTTGTGGGGTTGGGGGTTGTGGTTGGGGGGGGGTTGGGGGGGTTGGGGGTTGGGGTGGTTGGGGGGTGTGTTGTGGTGGTTTGGGTTGGGTTGTGTGTGGTGGGTTTTGGTTGTGGTTGTTTTGTTGTGTGGTGTGTGGGGGGTTGGGTTTGTGTGGGTGGTTGTTGGGTTGTGGGGGGTGTGTTTTGGGGGTGTTGTGTTGTGTGGGTGTGGGTTTGGGTTGGTGGGGGGGGGGGTTGTGGTGGGTGGGTGTGGTGTGGGGTGGGGGTGGGGGGGTGGTGGTGGGGGTGTGGGTTGGTGTGGGGTGTGGGGGTGGTTGTGGGTTGGTGGTGTTGTGTGGTGGGGTTTGGTGGTGGGTTGTGGTGGGTTTGGTGTGGTTTTGTGGTGGGGTTGGTGGTGGGTTTTGTGTGGGGGTTGGTGGTGGGTTTGGTGTGGGGGGTTGGTGGTGGGGGGGGGTTGGTGTGGGGTTTGTGGTGGGTTTGTGGTGGGGTTTGGTGGTTGTTTGGTGGTGGGGTTGGTGTGGTTGGTGGGGTGGGTTTGGTGTGGGGTTTGGTGGTGGGTTTGTGGTGGGTTTTGTGGGTGGGGGTTGGTGTTAGTGTGGGTGGGGTTGGTGTGGGGGGGGGGTTGGGGGGGGGGGGGGGGGGTGGTGGGGGGGTGGTGTGGTGGGGGTGGGGGGGGGGTGGGGTTTTTGGGGGTGGTTGGGGTTTGGGGGGTTGGGGGTGTGGGGGTGTGGTGGGGGTTGTTGTTGGTAATGGTGTGTTGTGTGGGGGTGTTGTTGTGGTTGGTGGTGGGTTGGGGGGTGGGTTGTGGGGGGGTGTTGGGTGTGAGAGTTTGGTGTGTATGTGTGTGGTTGGTGGGGTTTGTTTTATAATTTTGGGGGATATGGGGGTGGGGTTTGGTGTTGGGGTGTGGTTTGTGTGTGGTTTTGGGGGTGGTGGGTTTGTGTTTGGGTGTGGGGTGGGGGTGGGGGTGGGTTGGTTGGGGGGTGTGTGGGGGTGGGGGGGGTGGGTTGTGGGGTTGGTGGGGGGGGGTGTTGGTGGTTTGGGGGTGGTGTGGGGGTGGGGGTTGTGTTTTGGGGGGGGGTGTGGTGAGTGGGGGGTTTGGGGGGGGGGTTGGGGTGGTGTGGGTTGGGGGGGGGGTGGTGTGGGGGTGTGGGTGGGTGGGGGGGGTGTTTGTGGGTTGGGGGGGTGGGTGGGGGGGGTGGGGGGGTGTTTGGGGTGTTGGTGGGGTGGTTGGGGGTGGGTGGTGGGGGGTGGTGGGTGTTGGGGGGGGGGTTTGGGTGGGGGTGGGTTGTGGGTGTTGTGTGTGTGGTGTTGGTGGTGTGGGGTGTTGGGGGTGGTGGGGGGGGGGGGGGGGGGGGGGGGGGGGGGGGGGGGGGGGGGGGGGGGGGGTTTTTTGTTGTGGGTTGGGTTTTGGGGTGTGTGTGGGGGTGTGGGTGGTTTTGTTGTTTGTGGTTTGTGGGTGGTGTGTGGGTTGATTGTATGATTGGGGTGGTTATGGGTGGTTAGGGTGGGGTGGGGTGGAGTTGTTTTGGTTATGTTGTTTTTTAGGTTGGTGTGTGTGTGGGTGTGGGGGATGGATAGGGTAGGTTGGTGGAGAAAATGGGTTATGGGAAATATGGGAGGGGGGGGTTATTTTGAGGTGTGGTGTGGTGTTGGGGTGGGGGGGGGGGGGGGGGGGGGAGGGGGTTGTTTAGTTTGGGTATATGAGGGTGGGGTTGGTTTGGGGGGTGTTTGGGTTTTAAGGGGGGTTATTTGTTTTGTTTTGGGGTGGGGGATGTGTGGGGTGGAATTTTGGGTTGGGTATGGGGATATTTAGATGAATGTTGGATGGTGGGTTGAGGGGGGGGGGGTGGTAATTGGGGGGGAAGTTTGTTGGGGGTGGGTGTTTGTTTTGGTATAATGGGGGGTTGTTTGGATGAGGTTTATATGGTGTGGGGGGTGTGGGGAGGGGGGGGTTGGAGGTTGGGGGGTTTATGGATATTTGGGTTTATTTTGGGATGGGGGAAATTGGGGAGGGGGGGGGGGGGTTTTGGGGTTTGGGGAAGTGGGGGGGATTTTTTTGGATATTGGAGGGTGTAGGAGTTTGGGGTAGAGGGGGGGATTATTGGGGTGGTTTGGGGGGGGGTGGGGGTGGTGAATTATAGGGAGTTGAGTTAATTTAAATGAAGGGAAAATTTAGGGATGAGATTTATTGGTGGTTGGGGTAGGGGTGATGTGTTGTTGGGAGGAATTTGGAAATGGGTATAAGTGTTAGTTTGGTTGTTTGGGTGGGGGGGGGGGGGGGTGTGTGTAGGGGGGGAGGGGATTTTAGTTGATGTAGGGGGGGGGATGGGGAATTGGGTGGGGGGGGGGGGGGGGGGTGGTGTAAGGATTTGGTAGGTTGATGGGGGGGGGGGGGGTGTTTGTGGGGGGTGGGTGGGGGTTGTGGGGGGGGGGTGTGGTGTGGGGGGTGGGTGGTGGGGGGGGTTTTGTGTTGGGTGTTTGGGGGGTGGTTGTGTGGGGGGTTGGGTGGTGTGTTTGTTGTGTGGGGGGTGTGGGGTGTTGGGGGTGGTTTGTGGTGTGGTGTGGGTGGTGGTGTTGGGGGGGGGGGGGGTTTGGTGGGGGGGTGGTTTTTTTTTTTTTTTTTTTTTGGGGTTTGTTGGGGTGGGGGGGGTGGTGTGGGTGTTGGTGGGGGGGGGGGTGGGGGGTGGGGGGGGGGTGTGTTGTGTGTGTGTGGGGGGGGGGGGGGTGGGGGGGGTTTGGTGGGGGGTTGTGTGGGTGTGGTGGTGGGGTGGGGGGGGGGGGGGTGGTGTTTGGGGTGGTTGGGTTTTTGTTTGTTTTTGTGGTGGTGTTGGTGGGGGGGGGGGTGGGTGGGTTTTGGGTTTGGGGTGTTGGGGTTGGGGGTGGTGTGGGGGTGGTTGTGGGGGTGTGGGTGGTGATTGGGGGTGTGTTGGTTTGGTGGGGGTGGGGGTTTGGGTGTGTGTGTGTGGTTTGGTTGTTGGGGTGGGTTGGGGGTTTGTTTTTGTTGGGGTTTGTATGTTGGGGTGGGGTGTGGGTGGGTGGTTGGGGTTGTTGGGGGGGGTTAGTGTGTTTTGGTGGGGGGGGGGGGTTGGGTGGTGTGGTTGTGGGTGTTTGGTTGTGTTGTTTTTTTGTTTGTGGGTGTGGGTGGTTGGGGGTGGGTTGTGTGTTGTGTTTGGTGGTGTGGGGGGGGGGGGGGGGGTTTGTGGGGGGGGGTGGTTGGTGTGGTGGGGTGGGGGGGTGGGGGTGTGGGGTTGTTGGGGGGGGTGGTGGTGGTGGGGGGGGGGTTTGGTTTGGGGGTGGTGTTGTGGTGGGGTGTGTTGGTTGGGTTGGGGTGGTGGTGGGTGTTTGTTGGGGGTGGGTTTGGGTGGGGTGGGGTGTGGGGGGTTTGGGGGGTGTGTGGGTGGGGGGTGGGGGGTGTGGTGGTGGGGGGGTGGTGGGGTGTGGGGTTGTGTGGGTGGTGGTGGGGGTGTGGGGGGGGGGGTTTTGTGTGGGGTGTGGTTTTTTTGGGTGGGGGGGGGGGGGGGGGGGGGGGGTGGGGTTGGTGGGTGGGTTGTGTGTGGGGTTTGTGGGGGGGGTGGGTGGGGGGGGGGGGGGGGGGGTGGGGGGGGTGGGTTGGGGGGTGGGGTGGTTGGGGTGGGTTGTATGTGGGTTGGGTGGGGGGGTTGTGGGTTGGAGTGGGGGTGTGTGTGGGTGTTGATTTTTTGGGTTTGGGGTGGGGGGGGGGGGGGTGGGTGGGGGGGGGGGGGGGGGGGGGGGGGGTGGTGTTGGGGGGGTTGTTGTGTGGGTGGGTGGTGGGGGGGGTTGGTGGGGGGGGGGGGGGGGGGGGGGGGGGGTTGGGTGTTTGGGGGTGGTGGGGTGGGGGGTGTGGGGGGGGGTGGGGGGGGGTGGTGGTGTGTGTTGTGGGGGGTGGGGGTTTGGGGGTGGGGGTGGGGGTGGGTGTTTGTGGGGTTGGGGGGGTTTTGGGGGGGGGGGGGGGGGTTGGGGTGTGGGTGGGGGGGGGGGTGGGTTGTTGGTTTGGTGGTGTTGTTGGTGGTGGGTTTTTTTGTTGGGTGTTGTTTTGTTTGTTGGGGTAATGGGGGTATTATTTTTTGGTTTGGGGGGGGGGTGGTTATTGTGGGTTGTTGTTTTTGGTTTGGGTTGGTTGTGGGTGTGGGTGTTTGTGTGTGTGTTGGTTTTGGGGTTTTGTTTGTGTTGGGGGTGAGTTTGGGTGTTGGGTGGTTTGGGGTGTTGGGGTTTGGTGGGGGGGGGGGGGGGTGGGTGTGGTGGGTTGTGGGGGTGGGTGTGGGTGTGGTGTAGTTTTTGTGTTTGGGGGGGGGTGGGTGGGGGTGTTGTGTTTTGGTGGGTGTGTTTTGTATTTGTGGGTGGTTGGTTGGGGGGGGGGGTGTGTGGGTGGGGTGGGGGGGGGTGGGTGGGGGGGGGGTGGGGGTTGGGTGGGGGGGTGGTAGGGGTGTTTGGGGGGTTGGGGGGGGTTGGTTGGTGGGGGGGGGGGGGGGGGGGGGGTGGTGGGTGGTGTGGGGGGGGTGGGGGGAGGTGGGGGGTGTGGTTTTGTTGTTGGTGGTGGTGTGTGGGTAGTGGTTGTGTGTTGGTGTGGTGGAGTGTGGTTTGGTTTGGTTGGTGTGTTGTTAGTGGTTTTTTGTGTTGGTGTTGTTGTGGTTTTGGTTTGTGTATTGGTTGGGGGGTGTTGTGATGGTTGGTGTGTTTTGTTGGTGGTTTTGTGGGTTGGTGTTTTTGTTGGTGGTGTGGGTTGTGGGTTGGGGGTGTTGAAGTTGGGGGGGGGGGAAGGTGAGTATAATTTGGAAGGAGGATGTAGATGGTTGGGTGTTATAAGATGAAGTGGGGGAGTTTTTATATGTGGTTGGTGTTTTGATGGGATAGGAGGTTTTTGGTAGGGGGGGTATAAGATGGTTGGTGTTGTTGTGGGTAAGGGTGGTGTTGTGGTGGGGGGGTTGTGGTAGGGTTGGGGGGGGGGGGTGGGGTTTGGGGGTGGGGTGGTTGTTGGTTGGTTGTTGTGGGGGGGGGGTGGGGGTTGTTGAGTGGGGGGGGGTGGGTGGGGGGGGGGTTGGGGGGGTGTGGGGGGTTTTGTGGGTGTGGTTTGGGGGGTTGGTGGTTTGGTTGTGGTGGTGGTTTGTTGTTGGTGGGGTGGTGTGTTTTGGGTGTGGGTGTGTTGGGTTTTGTGGGGGGTGGGTGGGTGGTGTGGGTTGTTGGGGGGTGGGGTTGGGGGGGTTGTGTGTGGGTGTGTGTGTGTGTTGTGTGGTGTTTTGTGGTGAGTTGAGGTTTGTGTGGTTGTAGTGTGGTGTGTGTGTGGTGTGTGTTGGGTGAGTGGTGTGTGATGTGGTTGGTGTGGTGTGTGTGTGGTTGTGTGTGGGTGTGTGTGGTGTGGGTTGGTTTGTTGTGTGTGTGATGGTGTTTGTGGGTGTGTTGGGTTGTTGGGGTTGTTGTGGTGTGTGTGGTGGTGTTGGGGTGTGTTGTGGGGTGTGTGTGGTTGTGTTGTGGGGTTGTTGTGTGTGTGTGGTGTTTGGGTGTGGTTGTGGGTGTTTGGTTAGTGTGTGGTGAGTGTTGGGTGTGTGAGTGGAGTGTGTGGTGTGTTGTGGTGTGTTGTGTGGTGTGTGTGGGGTGTGTGTGGTGTGTGAGGTGTGATGTGGGGGTTGTAGAGGGGGTGTTTTTTTGATAGTTGGAAGTTGTGTTGGGTGGTTTTGTTTTGGGGGGGGTGGGGTATTTTGGTAGGTGGTGGGTTGTGAGTTGTTAGGGGGTATAAGTATTATTTATAATTGGTATTGTGGTGTTGGGGGGATAGGTGGGGGTTGGGGTGTGGATAGGGAGGGGTGGAGGTGGGATTAATGGGGTTGGTGGGGGGTTGTGAGTTTTGGGGGGGGGTTAGAGGGGAGTTTGGGGGAATAGGGGTGGTTGGGGGAGAGTGGGGTTTGTTGGTGGTTGGTGGTGGGGGTGGGGTGGGTGGGTGTGGGGTAGTTTGGGTGGTGGGTTTTTGGGGTGGTTGTATGGGTGGGGGGGTGTTTGGGGGGGTGGTGGGGGGGTGGGGTAGGGGGGGGGGTATGTGGGTTGGGTTGTGGGGGGGGGGGGTTTGGTGGGGTGGGGTGTGGGGGGGGGGGTGTGTGGGGTTTTGTGTTGTTGTTGTTTTTTGTGTGGTGTGTGTGTTTGTGTATTTGATATAGTTTTGGGTTTTAGTTAGTTTTTTGGGATTTTTTATTGGGTGTTTTTGGTAGTGGGGGGGGTGAAGGGGGTAAGGGGGTTGATGGGATTTGTGTAAGGTTGTTATGTGAGGGGGGGTTAGGGATAGATAGGGTGTTGTATTTTTGTTTGTGGTTGTTTGTTGGTGTGGGGTGTGGTGGGGGGGGGGGGGGGGGGGGGATATGGGGGGGTTGTGAGGGGGGGGGAGGGGGGGGGTGGGGGGGGGTGTATTGTTGGGTAGGGGTGGTGGAGGTGGGTTGGTTGTTTTGGGTTGTTTTTGGTTGATTTGTGTGGTTATGTTTGGGTTGTGGGGGGTGGGTGGGTGTATGTTTTAGGTATTAGTTTGGAGGGTATATGAGGGTGTGGTTGGTGTGGTGTTTGGTGTGGGGGTGTTGGGGTTGTGTGGGGGTTTTTTTTAGGAGGGTTGATTTATAGTTGGTGTGGGGTTTGGTTTGTTGTGTTTTGGGGGGGGGTGGTGGGGTGGGTGGTGTTTGGGTTGGTGGTATTGGTAGGGGGGGGTGTTGAGTGGAGTGTGTTTGGTAGTTGGTGGGGTGTGTGGGGTTTGTTGGTGTTTGGGTGTATTGGTGGGGTGTGGGGTGGGGGGTTTGGTTTGTGGGGGGTGGGGGGGGTGTGTGGTTGGGTGGGGTTTGTGGGTGGGTTTGAGTATGGGTTGGTTGGTTTTGGGGTGGGGGGGGGTTTTGTTGGGTTTTTGTGGGTGTGGGTGGGGTTGGGGGTGGGTGGTTTTTGGGGTGTGGGGTTGGTGTGGTGTGGGTGGGGGGGTGTGTGGGGTTTGTGTGGTGTAGGGTGGTGGGGGGGGGTGGTTTGTGGGAGTTGGTTTTATTTGGTGGGGGGGTGGTTTGAGTGGTGGTTTTGGGGGGGGTTTTATTGGGGTGGTGGGGGGTGGGGGTTTTGGTTTGGTGGGTGTAGTTGTTTGTTTGTTGGTGGGTTGGTGGGTGTGGGTTGTTTTTGGGTTTTTGGTGGGGGTTTTGGGGGGGTTTGGTGGGTTGGGTGTTTTTGTGGGGGTGTTGGGGGGGGTTGGTTTGGTGGGGGGGTGGGGTGTTTGAGTGGTGGAGGTGGGGGTGGGGTGGGTTGTGTGGGGGGGGGTTGTGTTGTTTGTGGTGGGGGGGGGGGGTGGGTTGTGATTTTGGGGTTTGTTGTATGGGTTTATTGTGGGTTGGTTGTTTGTGGTGGGGGGGTGTGGGTGGGGTGTGGTTTGTGTGTGGTTGGTTGGGTGTGTTTGGTGTTGATGGTGTTTGGTTTGGGGGGGGTTGTGGGGGTGGTTTGGGTGGTGTTTTGGGGGTGTTTGTGGTTTGTTGTGGGTGTGGGGTTTTTGGGTGGGGGGGGGGGGGGTGGGGGGTTGTGTGTGGGTGTTGGGGGGGTGTGGTGGGGGGTTGTGTGGTGTGGGTTGGGGTTTGGGTGTGGGGGGGGGGGGTTGTGGTGGGATTATATATGTAGGTTGATTTTGTTTTGGGTTGTTGTTGTTTATTATTATGGGGGTTGTTTGTTGTTGGGTTGGGTGGGGGATGTTGTGGGGGGGGGGGGTGGGTGGGGGGTTTTTTTTGTTGGTATGTTTGAATTGTAGGAATGTTTTTTGGGTATGTGGTATGTTTGGATTGTGGTATGGGGTTGGTAGATTTTTGTGTTGGGGGGGGGGTTAGTGGGTGGTGTTTAAGAATTATTAAGGAGGAGGGGGGGGGTGTTTGGGGGTAGGGAGGGGGGGGAGGAGGAGGGGGAAGTAGTAAAAAGATTATTTGGGTTTTAGAATAAGATGTAATGATAGTGGGTAGGTAATGATGGGATATGTGGGTGGGGTGGGAGTAAGTTGTGGGTTTTTTAGTTTGTTGGGTTTTTAGGGAGGTGGATGGGGGGGGGAGTTTAGGGGGGGTTGGGGGGGTAGAGGGGGGTGATGGTGTGGTTTGAGGGTTTTGGGTTGGTGGGTGGGATTTTTGAATAGGTTATATGGGTAAGGTTTTTTAGGGGGTAATTGAGGTATGGGAGAGGGTAGGGGGGGGAAATTAGGGTGGTTTTTGAGGGGGGATATGGGATTTAGAGGGTTTGGTTGGGGTTTTTTGTTTGGGGGTATGGTGGGGGTAGTTGGGTTGGGGTGGAGGTGGTTGGGGGTGGTGTTTTGTTTGGGAATGAGAGTTATGTTTTAGGGTGGTGGGTTTAATAGATGTTATTTTTGTTGGGGTTGTGTTTGGTAAGGTATTTTGTTGGGGGGGTGTTGTTGAGGGGGGGATGTGTTGTTTTTGTGTGGTGTTGATTTGGGGTGTAGGGGGGGGTGTTTGATGTTTGTGTTTTGGTTGGTGGTATGTAGGGGAATTAGGGTAAGGAAGGTATGGAGATGAATATGATGGTGGTATGGTAGTATTGTGGGGGTTATAGGGTGGATGATTTTTGATATTTGGGGGGGGGGGGTGGAATGGGGGGTATGGTGGGTTGGTAGGGGTTGGATTTGTTTTGGGGGAGAGTATGTGTATTGGGTATGGTGGTTGGAGGTTGGTGGTTTGTGTGGTGGGGGGGGGGTTATTGTTTGGGGATTGGTGGGGGTGGGGGAGGTATGGGGGGGTGGGATGTGTGTGTGTTGAGTTAGTTAGGGGTTGGTGGTTTTTGTGGTTTTTTGTTGGTTAAGGTATTGTATTGTGTTTTTGGGGGGTGGGGGGAGGGGGGGGTATAAAGGGAGGGGTTGGTATTGGGGGGGGTGTATGGAATGGTGGGGGGGAGGGGGGTTGTTATTGGGTGGGGTGGGGAGGTTTGGGGTGGAGTGAAAGTGTTAGGGTTGTTTGAATGGGGGAGGATGAGTGGGGGGTGTGGGATGGGGGTGGTTGTAATGTATAAGGATGTATGTAGGGTTTGGGAAGGGGTTGGGGGAAGATAGGGAAGGGAAGGGAAGGAAGGATGGGGAAGGGGGAAGGATGTTGAAGATAATTGTTAGGTGGGTATTGAGGGTTTGGGGGGGGGATGGTTTGGAGTTGATTTTTGGGATTGAGTGGATTTTTTTTTGAGTTTTGTTTTGGAAGGGTGTTTGGGGGGGGGGGTGGGGTAGGGGGTGGGTGGTGTTGATTATGGTGTTGGTGGTGTGGGGGTTGTTTTGGTGGGTTTTGGTGTGGTTTGTTTGGGTGGGTTTGGGGGTGGGTGGGGGTGGGGGGGGGTGGGGGGTGGGGTGGGGTGGGGGGGGGGTGGGGGGGGGTTGATTTTGTGTGAGTATGTTTTGTGGTGTTGTTTTGTGTGTGTATATTTGTTGTTTTTTTGGGGTGGTGGGGGTGGGGGGTTTTATTTGATGGGTTTTTGTGGGGTGTTTTGTGTGTTTGTTTGTGGGGTGTGGGGGGGGTGGGGTTGGGGGTTGTTTTGTTGTTGGGTGTGTGTGTTTTGTGGAGGGGGGGTGGTGGTGGGGGGTGTTTGGGGGTTTGTTTTGTGGTTTTTGGTGTGTGGGTGGGTGGTTTGGGTGTGTTGTTGTTTTGTTGGTATGTTTTGTGTGGTGTTGTGGTGGTGGTGTTGTTTGGTTTATGGGTTTGGGGGGGGGGGGGTGGGGTGATTGAGTTATTGTGGGTTTAAGGGTATTTTATGGGGGGTGTTATGTATTAGGAGTAGGGAGATTATTTTTGGGGTTTTTGGGTGGGGGGGGGGGGTTATGTGTAATATTTTGGTTTGTGGGGGTGATTGGTGGGTTATTGGGGTGTTAGTTATTGTGGTTTATTTTGGGTGGTATTGGGGTGTTTTTGGGGGTGGGTTTGTGGTTGGTGAGGTGTGGTGGGGTTTTGTGGTTGTGGGGTGTGGGGTTATTTTGTTGGGGTTGGTGGTTTTGGGGGTGGGGGGTTGTGTTGTTTTTGTGGTTTGTTTGTTTTGTGGTTGGGGGTGTAGTGGGTTTTGTGTTGTTGGGTTGGTTTTTTTTGAAGTTGGGTGGGGGGGGGGGGGTGTTTTTGGGTGTGGGGGATGTGTGGAAGTTTGTTTTTTGGTGGTGGGGGTGGGTTTTGGGGTTTGGGGTAAGGTTGGTGGTTGGTTGTGGGGGTTTTGTGGGGTTTTGTTTTATTGTGGGGTTAGTTGTGTGTGTGAGGGTGGGGTGTGTGTTTATGGGTTGAGAGTTGAGTTTTTTGGTAGAGGTAAGGAGGGGTTTGGGGAGGATGAGAGGGGATATAGGGGGATAGGGAAGATTGAGGATTGGATTTGGGGGTGATGGTTGGGGGTTGGATTTGGGGGGGGGGTTTTGGTAGTTGGGTGTGTTTTTTGTGGGGAGGGGGAGTTTGAGTGGGTTTGGTTGGGGGGGGGGGTGTGGAGTGTTGTGGTGGGTTTGGAGGTGTTTATGGTTTTGGGGTGTTTGTTGGTGGGGTTGTGGTTTGGGTTTTTTGGGTTGGGTTTTTGTTTTGTTGTTTGGTGTAGGGGTTGGGGGTGGGTGTATATTGAGTGGGTGGTGGTTTTTGGAGGGGGGGGGAGGGGGGTTTTTGTTGTGGAGGTTTTTGTGGTGGTTTATTTTGTGGTGGTGGGTTTGGTGGGGGGTGGGGTTTATGTGGTGGGGGTTTTTGGGGGTGGGGTTGTTGGTGGGGTTGGTGTGGGGGTTTTGGGGTGGGGTTTGGGGGGTGGTGGTTTGTGTGGGTTTGTGGTGGGTTTGGTGTGTGGGGTTGGTGGGGGGTGGGTTTGGTGTGTGGGGGTTTTTGTTGGTGGGGTTTTGTGGGGGGGTAGTTTATTGGTTGGGTGGTTTTTGTGGGGTGGGGGGGGTTGGGTGTTTTTTGTGGGTTGGGGGGGGGGGTTTGGTGGGGGTGGGGGGGGGGATGGGTTGTGGGGGGGGGGGGGGGGTGTTGAGGGGGTGGGTGGGGTGGGGGAGGGGGGGGGGGGGTGGGGGTGGTGTTTTGGGGTGGTTGGGTGGGGGGTGGGGGGGGTTGTTGTGGGTGATTTTGGTGGTGGTGGTGGTTGTGGGGTTTGGGGTGGTGGGTGGTGGGTGGGGGGGGGTTTGGGGGGGGTTTTGGGGGGGGTGTTTGTGTTGGGTGTTGTGTTGGGTGGTGTGGGGTTGTATTGGGGTTGGGGGGGGGGGGTTTTGTGTGGGGGGTTTGGTGGGTGGGGTTGTTGGTTGTTGGGTTGGGGGGGGGTGGTTTGGGTGTTGGGTTGTTGGGGGTGGTGGGGGGGGTGGTTGGTGGGGGGGTTGGGTGGGGGGGTGTGTGGGGGGGGGGGTGTTGTTGGGTGTGGGGTGGGGGTGTTGGGGTGGGGGTTGTGTGTTTGGGGGGGGGGGGGGGGTGTTTGTGTGTGGGGGGGGTTTGGGGGGGGGTTGGGGTGGGGTGTGGTTGGGGGTGGGGTGGTGGTGGGGGGTGGTGGGTGGGGGGGGGGGGGGGGTGTTTGGGGGGTGGGGGGGGTTGGGGGGGGGTGGGTTGGGGGGTGGGGTGGGGGGGGGGGGGGTGGGGTGGTGGGGGGGGGTGGTGGGGGTTGGGGGGGTTGTGGTGGGGTGGTTGTGGTTGGGGTGGTGGTGGTGGGTGTGGGGGGTGGTGGGTTTGGGTGTGTGTGGGTTGGGTTTTGGTTTTTGGTGTGTGTGGGGGTGTGGTTGGTTGTGTTTGGGGTTGGGGGGGTGTGGGGGTGGGTTGTTGTTTGTTGGGGGTGTTTTGGGGTTGGGTGGTGGGGTGTGGGGGTTTTTGGGTTGTTGGTTGTTTGGGGTGTGGGGGGGGGTTGGGTTGGTGGTGGGGTTTTTTGGGGTTGGTTTGATGGGGTGTGGTGGGTGGGGTGGGGGGGGGGGGGGGGGGGTGGGGTGGTGTTGTGGGTTGGGTGGTGGGGTTGGGGGGGGGGGGGGGTGGGGGGGTGGGGGGGGGTGGGGGGTGTGGGGGGGGTTTTTGGGTGGGTGGTGTTGGTGTGTTTGGGGTGGGGTGGTGGGGTGGGTTGGGGGGTTGGTGTGGGTGGGGGGGGGGAGTGGGGGGGTGGGTGTTGGGGGTGTTTTGTGTGGGGGGGGGGGGGTGTGGGTGGGGGGGGGGGGGGGTTGGGGGGTTTTTGGTGGGGGTTGTGTAGTGGTGGGGTGGGGGTGGGGGGGTTGTGGGGGTGGTTGGTGGGTATTTGTGGGTGTTGTGTGGGGGGTTTTGGTTGTTTGTGGGGTGGGGTTGGGGTTGTTGTGGATTTGGTTTTGTGTGTTGTTATAGTTGGTTTGTTTGGGTGGGTAGTGGGTTGTGGTGTGTTGGGTGTATGGGGGTTGGTGGTTAGTGGGGGGTTTGGGGTTGGTGTGTTTTAGGGGGGGGGTGGGGGGGTGGGGGGTGGGTAGGGGTGGGGGTTTTTTTTTGGGTGGGGGGGTGGGGGGGGGGGGTAATTTTGTGGGGGTGGGGGGGTGGTGGGGGTGTTTGGTTTTGGTGGTTTTTGGGGGGGGGTGTTTGGAGGGGGGGGGTTGGAGGGTGTTGTTTGGGGGGGGGGGGAGTGGTGTGGGTGGGTGTGTTTTTGGTTTGGGTGGTTGTTGGGGGGGGTTGGGGTGTTTGGGGGGGGTTTGGGGGTGTTGTGTTTGTTGTTTGGGGGGGTTGGGTGTTGGGGGGGGGTGGGGTTTGGTGTGTGTGGGTGGTTGGTGTTGGGGGGGGGGGGGGGGGGTTTGTGGGGGGGGGGTTGGGGGGTGGGGTTTGGTTGGGGTTGGTGTTGGTGGGGTTTGGGTTTGGGGGGGGGTGTGGGGTGTGGGGGGGGGTGTGTTTTTGGTGTGTGTGGGGGGGGGTGGTTTGGGTGGGTTTTGTGGGGTTGGGTTTGGTTGTGGGGGTTGTTTGGGGGGGGTTGGGGGGGTTGGGTTGTTTTGGTGTGGGGTGGTTGGGATTTTTTTGTTGGGTGGTTGTGTGTGTGTTGGTGGATGGTGGGTGTTGGGTTTGGGTGTGTGGGGGTTGTGGTGTGGTGTGGGGGGGGGTGTTGGGGTGGTGGGTGGTGTATTGTTGTTGTTGTTGGGGGGGGGGGGGGGTGGGGGGGGTTGGGGTGTGGGGGGTTGGTGGGGTTGGGGGGGGGGGTTGTGTTTGTTGGGTGTTTTGGTGGGGGGGTTGTGGGGGGGTTGGGGGTGGGTGGGGGTTGTGGGTGGGTTGGGGGGGGGGGTGTGTTTTGTTTGTGGTGTTTGGGTTGTGTTGGTTTGTTGTGTGGGGGGGTGTTGGTGGGTTGGGGGGTGGGGTTGTGGGGGGGGTTGTGGTGAGGGTTGTGTGTTGGGGGGGGTGGGGGGGTTGTGGGGGGTGGGGGGGTTGGGGTTGGTGTTGTTGGGTTTGGGGGGGTGGGGTGGTTTGTGTTGGTGGGGGGTGGGGGTGGGGGGGGTTGGGTTGTGAGGGGGGGTGTGGTGTTGTGTAGTGTGTGTTGGTTGGGGGTTGGGGGGGTGGTGGGGTGTGTGTGTGGGGGGGTGGTTTGGGTGGGGTGGGTTGGGTGGGGGGGTGGTGGGGGGTGTGTTTGGGTGGGTGGGGGGTGGTGGTGGGTGGGGGTGTGGGGGGGTTTGTGGGGGTTGTTTGGGGGTGGTGGTGGGGGGTGTGTGGGGGGGGGGGGGGTTGGGTGGGGGGGTTTTTTTTGGGGTGGGGGGGGGGGGGGGGGGGGGGGGGGGGTTGGTGGGGGGTGGGTTGTGGTGTGGGGGGTTTGTGGGGGGGGGTGGGTGGGTGGGGGTTGGGGGGGGGTGGGTGGGGGGGGGGGGGGGGGGGGGGGTTTTGTGGGGGTGGGGGGGTGGTTGTGTTGGGTTTTTTTGGTGGGGGTGGTGTGTGGGGGGGGGTGGTGTGGGGGTGGGTGTGTGGTTGTTGGTTTTTTTGTTTGGGTGGGGGGGGGGGGTGGGGGGGGGGGGGGGGTGGGGGTGTTGTGGGGTGGGGGGGGGTTTGTTTGTGTGGGTGGGTGGGTGGGGGGGGGGGTTGGTGGGGGGGGGGGGGGGGGGGTGGTGGGGGGGTGGTGTTTGTGTTGGGGGTGGTTGGTGGGTGTGGGGGGGGGGGTGGGGGGGGGGGTGGGGGTGTGTGTGGTGTGGGGGGTGGGTGGTTTGTGGGGGGTGGGGGGTGGGTTGGTGTTTTGGGGGTGGGGGGGGGGGGGTGGGGGGGGGGGGGGGGGGGGGGTTTGGGGTGTGGTTGGGGGGGGGGGTGTGGTGTTTGGGTGTTTTGGTGGGTGGTGTTGGGTGGGGTGTTTGTTTGTTGGGATTGGGTTTGTTTGTGGGGGGGGGGGGGGTTGGTGGTGGTGTGTTGTGTTGGTTGGGTGGGGTGGGTGGTGGTGGGGATGTTTTGGGTGGGGTGGTTGGGTGTTGTGGGGGTTTTTTGGGTTGTGGGGGGGGGGGGGGTTGGGTGTTTGTGGGGTTATTGTTGTGGGGGGGGTGTGTTGAGTGTGGGGTATGGGGGGTGTTGGTTGTTGAGGGTTGAATATGTTGTTTGGGGGTGGGTGTGGGTGTATTGGTTTTGTTGGGGTGGGTTTTTGTTAAATAGGGGGGGGTTTTTGATGGGGGGGGGTGGGGATTGTGGGGTTGGGGTTTGTTGGGGGGTTGGTGGGTGGGTGGTGGGGGGGGGTAATGGTTGTTGGTTGGATATGGGGGAAGATTGGTGTGGGATGGTTGGGTTGGTGGAGTTGATGGTGGGTGTTGGGTGGGGGTGTGGGGGGGGGGGTTGTTGTTGTTGTGTGAGTGGGGGTTGAGGGTTTTTTATAAGATGGTAAGGGGAGTATGTAGATGGGAGGGGGGGGGGGTAAGTTGGAAGGGTGAGTATGGAGTGGAAGGTGGTGTATGTGTTGTAGTTTTATTGTGGTAAGGGTGTGTTGTTGTTGTGGTGGTGTAATTGATTAGGGTTGATGTTGTTGATGGTGTGGTTTGGGTGTGGTTTTGTTTTTTGTTGTAGGTGTTTGGTATGATGTATGTGTTTAGAGGGTTTGGTGTTAATGTGGTTGGGTGTTTGTTTTGTTGGGTGGTTTGTGTTGGTAGGTTAGTTTGTTGGTGTAGTATGATGTTGGTGGTTTTGTTGTAGGGAAGTAGGTTGTGGTTTGGTGTTTTTGTGTAGGTGTTTTTGTGGTTGGTGTTTTTGTTGTTTGGGTGTTGTTGTGGTGGTGTTGTTGGTGTTGGGGGGGGGGGGGGGGGGGTGGTTTGGGGTGGGGGGTGTGTGGTGGGGGTTTTTTGTGGGGGTGGGTGTTTTTTGGTGGTGTGGGGGTGTTGGTGGGTTGGTGGGGGTTGGAGATGGGGGGGTTTTGTGGTTGGTTGTGTTTTTGGTGGGGGGTTATTGGTGGGGTGGGGTTTGGTGTTTGGTTGGTGGTGGGTGTGGGTATGTTGGGGTTGATTGGGGTGGGGGGTTGGGTGTAAGTGGGGGTGGTTGGGGGGGGATTGTGGTATGGGGGGATATGTTTGTATGGGTGGTGTTGTATATTGTGTGGTGGGGTTGAGTGTGGTGTGTGTGTGGGTTGTTGGTGTTGTGTTGGGGAGAGAGAGAGGGGTTGAGTGTGAGAGAGTGGGTGAGTGTGAGGGGAGATGAGAGGATGTTGGTATGTAGTGGGGGGTGTGAGTGTGGTTGTGTTGGAGATGTAGAGAGGGGTGTAGTAGATGTTTGTGTGGTGTGGGTGTGGTGTGTGTGTGGTGTTGTGTGGGAGTGTTGGGGGTTGTGTGGTGTGTGTGGTGTGTGTGTGGTGTTGTGGTGTGTTGGTGGTGTATGTGTGTGGTGTTGTGTTGGTTGTGTGTGTGGTTATGTGGTGTTGTGGTGTGTGTGGTGTTTAGGGTAAAAGAGGGGGTGTAAGTAGTGGGAGAGTGAGGATGAGAGATGGGGAGTGAGAGGGATTGTGTGATGGGGGGTGTGTGAGGAGTAGTGTGGGTTGATGAGGTTGTTTGGAGTGAGTGGTAAGAAAAGGGGGTGTATTTGTGTTATGTGTTTGTATTTGGTGTTTGGGTGGGTTGGTTTTAGGGTGGGAGAAAGGGAGGGGTTTGGTATGTGGGGGGGAGTAGGGGAAAATGTATATTTATTTGGGGTTTTGGGTGTGGGTGTTGTTGGTGTGGTGTTGGGTGGGTGGTGGGGGGGTGGGGGATGGGGGTGGGGGTTGTGTGATTTGGGTGGTTGAGGTGGGGAGTTTGGGGTGGGGGGGGGTTGGGTGGTTGTTTTGGTTGGTGGTGGGGGGGTGGGGGGGGGTGTTTGGGGGGGGGGTGTGTGGGTTTTTGGGTGGGGGGTGTGTGGGGGGGGGGTTGGTTGGTGGGGTGGGGGGGGGGTTGTTTGGGGGGTGGGTTGGGTTGGGTGTTTGATGGGGGGTTGGGGGGTTGGGTGGTAGTGGTAGGGGGGGTGTGGGGGGGGGTGAGGGTATTGTTTGTTTGGTAGAGTTGTTTGTTATTTGTTTATTTTTTGATTTTAGATATATTGATGGGGATATATATTTTATAGTTTGATTAATTTGATATTTAGGTATAGGGGGGGTTAGGGGATAGGGGGGGGATGGGGATGGATTTGGGGGGTAATTTGGATGGTGTATGTTATGGGGGGGTTTTGTTGGGTTGGGTATTTTTGGTGTGGTGTATTGTAGGTGTGGGGTGGGGGGGGGGTGGGGGTTGGGGGGGGGGTGGGGGTTGTGGTTGTGGTTGGGGGGTGGGGGGGGGTGTAGTTTGGGTTGGGTGGGGTGGTGGGTTTGGTGGTGTTGTTGTTGTTGGTTGTTGTTGGGTTGGTTTGGTTGGGTTGGTGGGTTGGGGTTGGGTGGTGTTTTGGTTGGTTTTTTGAGGTGGTTGGTGTGTGGTGAGGGTGTGTTGTTTGTTTTTGTGTGGTGATTGTGGTGTGTTATGGTGTTGATTAGTGGGTTTGATAAAATTAGGTATAGGATTTTTTTGTGGGTAGTTTTTGGGTTGAGGTGGTGGGGGGGGTGGGTTTTTGGGGGGAGGGGGTAATATGGGGGGTGGTGTGTTTGTATGGTTGATGTGGGGGTTGGGTTTGGGGGTTGGTGTTGGGTGGGGTGGGTTGGGGGGGGGGGGGGGGGGGGGGGTTGTTTGTGGGGGGGGTGGTTTGAGGGTTGGGTGGGTTGTTGTTGTTTTTGTGTTGGTTGTTGTGTGGGTGGGGGGGGGTTGTGTTGGGGGTTTTGTGGGGTTGGTTGTGGGGGGTTGGGGTGGGGTGGTTGGTGGTGGTGTGTTGGTGTGGGTGTGGGTGGGGGGGTGGTGGGGTTGTGGTGGTGGGGGGGGGGGGGGTTGTGTGTGTGTGTGTTTTGTTGTGGTGGGTGTTGGTGGGGTGGGTTTTGGGTTTTGGGGGGTTTTAGGTGTGGGGTGGGGGTGGTGTGTGTTTTGTGGGTTTGTTGTTTTGTTGGTTGGTTGGGTGGTGTGTGTTGTTGGGGTTTATTTGGTTTTGGTGTGTTTGGGGGGGTGGAGGTGGGTGGTGGGGGTGTGTGGGGGTGTTGGGGGGGTGGGTTTTGTTTTGGGGGGGGTGGGGGTGTTTGGTTGGGTGGTGTGGGTTGTGGGGGGTGGAGGGGGGGTGTGTTGGTTTTTTGTGGGTGGGGGGGGGTTGTTTTGTTTTTAGTTGGGGTGTTTTGTGGGGAGGGGGAGTTTGGTGTTGGGGGTGTGGTGAGGTGGTGGTTAGTTTGTGTTGGTTTTGGTGTTTTTTTGTGTGGGGTATGGTATGTGGGTAGTGGGGGGTGGTTGGGGGGGGAGGGTTTTGGGGGGTTTGGTTTTTTGTGGTTTGTGAGGGGTGGGTTTATGTGTGGGGGGGGGGGGGGTGGGGGGGGTTGGGTGGTTGGTTTTGGTGTTGGGGGGGGGGGTTTTGGTGGTGTGGGTGATGGGTGGGGGTGGGTTGGGGGGGGGGGTTTTGGGGTGGGGGGGGGGGGTTGTTGTGGGTTGTTGTTGTGGTGTTGTGGGTGTGGGGTGTGTGTGTGTTGGTGTTGGTGGGGGGGGGGGGGGTTGGGGGGTGTGGTGGGGGGTGGGGGGGGGGGTTGTGGTTGTGGGGAGGGTGTTGGTTGGTTTGTTGGTTTAGGTTGTGGGTGGGGGGTGGGGGGGTTGGGGGGGTGGGGGGGGGGGGGGTGGGGGGTGGTTTTGTTTTTGTTTGTGGGGGGGGGTGGTGGGGGTGTGGGGTGGTGTGGGGGTTGTTTGTTTGTTGTTGTTTGGGTTTGTGTTGTTGTGTTGTGGTGGGGGTGGGTAGGTTGTTTGGGGGGGGGGGTTTTGGGGGGGTTGTTTGTTTGTGGGGGTTTGGTGTGGTTGGGTGGGGTGGGGGGGTGTGGGGGTGTGGGGGGTGGGTGTGGGGTGGTGGGTTGTGGTTTTTTTGGATGGGTTTGGGTTGGGTTGGGTTGGGTGTGGGTGTGTGTTTGGTGGGGGGGGTGGGGTGTTGGGTGGTTGGGGGGGGGGGGGGGGTGGGGGGGTTGGTGGGGGGGGTTTGGGGGGGTGGGGGTGTGGGGGGTGGTTGGGTTGGTGTTGGGTTGGGTTTTGGTGTGGGGGTTTTTTGTTGGGTGTTTGTGGTGGTGGTGTTTTTTGGTTGGGTTGGGTGGTGGTTGGGGTGGGTTGTTTTTTGGTGTGGGTGTGGGTGGTTGGGTTGGTGGGTTGGGGGGGGGGTGGGGTGTGTGTGGTGGTTTTTGGTTGTTGTTGTGTGGGGGGTTGTGGTTGGGTTGTGGGGGTTGTTGGGGTGTTGGGGGGTTGGTGGGGGGTGGTGGGGTGGTTTGTGTTGGGTTGTGGGTTGGGGGGGTGGGGGGGGGGGGGGGGGGGGGGGGGGGGGGGGGGTTTTGGGGTTGTGGGGGGGGGGGGGGAGTAATATACTGTATTCCCGAAGCAGAGATCTCCCAGACCAGCTACTGTGCTTGTTTATAGTTGGTCTCTCACTGGTCTCAGTTTCTCTCTGGTCTCTCACTGGTCTTTCTTCCTTGGGTCTCTGTGATCTCTCCCTCTGGCGTCTCTCTGGTCTCTTACTGATCTCCGGTCTCTCTCTGGTGTCTCTCTTGTCTCTCCCTGGACGCCCTCTGGTCTCTCTCGTTGGTCTCTCTCTCTGGTCTCTCTCTCTGGTCTTTCTCTGATCTTTCTCTGGTCTCTCTCCAATGTATCTCTGGTTTCTCTCCGATTTCTCTCTGGTCTCTCTCTGGTCTTACACTAGTTACAGTTTGATTTCTCTCTTGTCTCTCTTTCTGGTCTCTCTCTCTGGTCTCTGTCTTGTCTCTATTTCTGGTTTCTCTCTTGTCTCTCTCTTGTCTCTCTCTAGTCTCTCTCTAGTCTCTCTCTAGTCTCTAACTGGTCTCTATCTAGTCTCTCTGGTCTCTCTAGTCTCTCTCTAGGGTTTCTCTCTGGTTTCTCTCTGGTTTCTCTCTGGTTTCTCTCTTGTCTCTCTCTAGTCTCTAACTGGTCTCTCTGGTCTCTCTCTAGGGTTTCTCTCTGGTTTCTCTCTTGTCTCGCTCTAGTCTCTCTCTAGTCTCTAACTGGTCTCTATCTAGGGTTTCTCTCTGGTTTCTCTCTGGTTTCTCTCTGGATTTACTCTAGTTACGGTTTTATTTCTCTCTTGTCTCTCTCTCTGGTCTCTCTGGCCTCTCTCTGGTCTCTCTCTGGTCTCTCTCTGGTCTCTCTGGTCTCTCTCTGGTCTCTCTGGTCTCTCTCTGGTCTCTCTCTGGTCTCTCTCTGGTCTCTCTTGTCTCTCTCTGGTCTCTCTCTGGTCTCTCTCTGGTCTCTCTCTTGTCTCTCTCTCTGGTCACTCTCTGATCTCTCTCTGATCTTTCTCTGCTCCCTGTCTATTTCAAACTAAAGTAGTCCCCTGAGGACTTCCTGTTATGGCCTCTAGCTAAAAGGACACGCTCAACCAGGCTCCAACATTAATGTATAATTACTCTGTGGCAGACCGTGAATGTGATATTTCAAGGCACATATTGATTGCTGTTTAAGAGGTTCACATTTCTTCAGATTTGAAGCTTCATTAGATCTAATCAAAAAAGTTTAACAAAACCTCAGAAAACAGTTTTGGAAAAAAATATCTCTAGAAATAGTTGGAGGCATGGGGCTATATCAGAATTGTATTGAAGGCATGGAACGAGGATTTAGTGTCTACCATTAAAAAAGAGAATTGGGAATCGGCGTGTTCAAAAGCACCGACACAAAGAGAAATATTATTATTTTTGGAATCTATCCCGGAAAACACGTGTTTATAAAGAGTGAACAAGTTATCATAAAAATGTGTCTTTTACAAGCAGAAAAGAACAATTTCAAATTCCAATCAAAAAAGCATTAGGCCCAAGCTGAACATTTGGGAAAACAAATGCTGACAGTATTAATATTAACAAACGCAGTCACGCTTCTTTCTGCTGTTCAATATGTGCTCGACCACTTTTGGCTTTATGGGCTTTTTCAAAATGGCTGCGGAGGCAAGAAAACGACCAGTGTCTTCTGAAGTCCACAGCGGGAACATGGCGTTGGACCAAGAGCACGTTTGCATCATCCTGTAAAGAGGTGTACGAGAGGAAAGAAGACGCCATACAAAAGCATCGGGTAATTCTTATTCCGGGTACACACCCCCCCCCCCCCCCCCCCCCACTGGCCTGAAGTGGTATTGCAGGATGTCAGCGCACAAGCTCATGGACCTTTTGGAGCCGGGACCCGCCCCCACTGAGTATTTCATGAAGAATTACATGTTTTAGAAAGTTACCGATATTTGAGAAAGTTTCCGAAAATCTCAATTTAACAAACGACGCTGATGACAAATTATTAATTATAACTTGCTGCTGTAAAAGTACTTGAAGTGGGTATTTGTGTATGTTGTTCAATATAATTTTGATATCTGGGGAAGGTTTTGCTTTTTTGTGTATAACGTTTTGTTCATTATATTTTCAGGTCCGTTGTCTAACACCAGATGCTCTTATTCTGATTGGATTAGATTCATATATAAACTCAATAAACACATTGTTATAGAACAAAGTAGCGTCCTGATACATAGTAATGAACCACGTCTGTCAAAAATAATCACGATGGAGTCTTCTCTTCTTCACTCTTTGTCCGGTCTCTCTCTCTCTTTGTGAGGACAGTGCAGTGGAGCGAGCAGCTTTTGGAGATCTGTGTTTATTACTTTCTCAAACCGTGACATAAAATCACATGGAGCAGCGAGCGTCAGTGTCAGAGTGAGGCGTCTGTCGAGCCGCGTCTGCGATAAAAAAACTGCTGATTCTGACGTGTGTCTCAGTGTGCGGTGAATCCTATTATGTTTCTGGGGGAAGGGCACTTCTCATTTAATGTATTTGTGAAAGGCTAGTTTCTCTCTGGTTTCTCTCTAATCTCTTTCTCTGGACTGTCTCTGGTCTCTCTCTGGTCTCTCTCTCTGGTCTCTCTCTAATCTCTTTCTCTGGACTCTCTCTGGTCTCTCTCTCTGGTCTCTCTCTCTGGTCTCTCTCTGGTCTCTCTCTGGTCTCTCTCTCTGGTCTTTCTCTGGTCTCTCTCTGGTCTCTCTCTGGTCTCTCTCTGGTCTCTCTCTCTGGTCTTTCTCTGGTCTCTCTCTGGTCTCTCTCTGGTCTCTCTCTGGTCTCTCTCTGGTCTCTCTCTGGTCCCTCTCTCTGATCTCTCTCTGGCCTACTGTATCTATGGTCTCTCTCTGGTCTCTCTCTGGTCTCTCTCTCTGGTCTCTCTCTGGTCTCTCTCTGGTCTCTCTCTCTGGTCTTTCTCTGGTCTCTCTCTGGTCTCTCTCTGGTCTCTCTCTGGTCTCTCTCTCTGGTCTCTCTCTGGTCTCTCTCTCTGGTCTCTCTCTGGTCTCTCTCTGGTCTCTCTCTCTGGTCTTTCTCTGGTCTCTCTCTGGTATCTCTTTGGTCTCTCTCTGGTCTCTCTCTGGTCTCTCTCTGGTCTCTCTCTGGTCCCTCTCTCTGATCTCTCTCTGGCCTACTGTATCTATGGTCTCTCTCTGGTCTCTCTCTCTCTATGGTCTCTCTCTCTGGTCTCTCTTTCTGGTCTCTCTCTGCTCTCTCTCTGCTCTTTCTCTAGTCTCTCTCCTCTCTCTCTCTCTCTCTAATCTCTCACTGGTCTCTCTTTCTGGTCTCCCTCTGCTCTCTCTCTGCTCTCTCACTGCTCTCTCTCTGCTCTCTCACTGCTCTCTCTCTGCTCTCTCTCTGTTCTCTCTCTGCTCTCTCTCTGCTCTCTCTCTGTTCTCTCTCTGCTCTCTCTCTGTTCTCTCTCTGCTCTCTCTCTCTCTAGTCTCTCTCTGCTCTCTCTCCTGTTTTCGGCGGGAGATAGTCTGCCTCTCAGTTTTATGATCACTAATATTTTGTGTTTGATTTTAATGACTTCTTTTGGGAGCGCTCAAACCAAGGCCAGGTCAGCAGGAGCGGGAGGAGTCTAACGGTCTCTGAATGAGTGTGTTTGGTTTGAGGCCCGTCACGTGTGGAGAGAGCAGAACCGATCTGTTGGACGACCTTTCAGAAGTGTGTGAGGAGAAACTCATGGAGAGAGCGGAAAGACTGTGATCTGAGAGAACTGTAGCTGCCTCAATATGTTTATGTGCCCAAAGTCTGAAGTCTAAAGTCTCATTTCCTCCAGTTATACTTGACCTTACTCTCTTCTCCTATTTGTTTGTCATCAATATATGTTTTGTGTTTGATTCTCTGATCTGTTGTTGGTGAATCCACAACTTTGTAAAGCCCTCTGTCTCATGTGTATGGCTTCAATTTGTGTTATTTTTTTCCTTATTGTAGCGATAATGATACAGTTATTAGACCCGTATCATTTATGAAGCCATTTCACCTCGTGCGTGTGTGTGTGTGTGCGTGTGTGTGCGTGTGTGTATGTGCGTGTGTGTGCGTGTGTGTGTGTGTGTGTGTGCGTGTGTGTGTGCGTGTGTGTGTGCGTGTGTATGCGTGTGTGTGTGTGTGTGTGTGTGTGTGTGTAAGTGTTTGTGTCTCTGCTCTGTGTGTGTGTGTGTGTGTGTGTGTGTGTGTGTGTAAGTGTTTGTGTCTCTGCTCTGTGTGTGTGTGTCTCTGCTCTGTCTCTGTGTGCATGTGTCTGCTCTGTGTGTGTGTCTGCTGTGTGTGTGTCTGCTC
>OZ035842.1:3800810-3810810 GCA_964034765.1 Knipowitschia caucasica
AAAGTCAGCGAGAGCCCACTTTACTTCTTTGTCTTCTCTGCGTCTGTGTGAGTGAGTGTTCTTGGACAGAGGGCGACGAGGGGTTAATTCTCAGCAGCTAATCCCAAAGTCTCGCTCTGAAAAGACGTGATAAGTTTGAACAATATGATGTGAAGAAGTGGGTTAAATATTTTCTATGAACAGACAAGAGCAGTTCCATTCTTCCAGAAAGATGTATTTTACCCCGGGTCTCTGCTTTTCTCTCTCTCTCTGCTCTCTCGTTAGGCTCTCTCTCTAGTCCCTCACTGGTCTCTCGCTCTGGTCTTTCTCCGGTCTCTCACTTGTCACTCGCTCTGGTCTCTTATGTTTCTCTGGTCTCTATCTAGTCTCTCTCAGGTCTCTCTCTGGTCTCTCTGGTCTCTCTCTTGTCTCTCTTTGGTCTCTCTTTGGTCTCTCTCTGGTCTCTCTCTGGTCTCTTTGTGGTCTCTCTCTAATCTCTCTCCCTCTCTGGTCTCTCTTTGGGCTCTATCATTTGTCTTTCTCTCAAGTATCTCACTGGTCTCTCTCTTCTCTCTCTAGTCTCTCTCTCTAGTCTCTCTCTAGTCTCTCTCTTCTCTCTCTAGTCTCTCTCTCTAGTCTCTCTCTCTAGTCTCTCTCTTCTCTCTCTAGTCTCTCTCTCTAGTCTCTCTCTAGTCTCTCTCTAGTCTCTCTCTAGTCTCTCTCTAGTCTCTCTCTAGTCTCTCTCTGCTCTCTCTGCTCTCTCTCTACAATGAACAGTCCAGGTCTGACTGAAATCCCCTCATTTTTTTTCTGGCAAAATTATTTGTCATGTTCCTGGAGACGAGTCTGGTCTCGGTGACGACAGAGATCCAATCTCCGTGTGAACAATTACCCAGCGTCAGCTTTGGCATTTCATTTATTTCAATTTGACGGACTGGGGAGGCGACCAAATCATTGTTTTGTGGACAGATGAGAGCTGGGCCACTGCAGACTCTCTCTGGTCTCTCACTGGTCTTTCTCTAGTCTCCCTTTGGACTCTCTTCTTGGTCTCTTGTTTCTCTTTGTCTCTCTCTGGTCTCTCTCTCTCTGATCTCTCTCTGTCTGGCCTCTTTCTTCTCTCTCTCTCTCTCTCTCTCACTCTCTCCTTCCCCCACCTCTCTCTGTTGCTCTCTCTCTCTGGTCTCTCTCTGTCTGGCCTCTTTCTTCTCTCTCTCTCTCTCTCTCTCTCTCTCTCTCTCACTCTCTCCTTCCCCCACCTCTCTCTGTTGCTCTCTCTCTCTGGTCTCTCTCTGTCTGGCCTCTTTCTTCTCTCTCTCTCTCTCTCTCTCTCTCTCTCTCACTCTCTCCTTCCCCCACCTCTCTCTGTTGCTCTCTCTCTGGTCTCTCTCTGGTCTCAATTCCTGGTCTTTCTCTGGTCTCTCTCTCTTTCTCTCTCTCTCTCTCGTTCTCTCTTGTCTCTCTCTATCCCGATATTCCAAATGCTGTAGGTCCAGCAGTCCTCTCTCTGTGAACCAGACTTTGGGTTAGTTTGTTGAGTCTGATTCACGGTCTTAAAGTAAACTTGAGGAAAGACATTGTGTTGTATTTTGTTAGAAAAGTCTTCAGTAAACACCTGCTGCTCCGCCCTAAATATTCTATCCTCTTTACTCCATGACCTCCATTACTCTGGCGCCCCCTCTGGTGTGTGTGAGTGTGGGTCTGTATGTGCGTGTGTGTGTGTGTGTGTGCGTTGTGATTGATGGTATAACACATGTTTAGCTTGTAACGTTCACCTGGTCTCATTAGGACCAGGGCTTTGTTTTTGTCCTCATTCTCTGCTTTGTCACCGCTGTAAAAGGCTGCTATCTGCTCTCTGCCAGACACACACACACACACACACACACACACACACACACACAGTATACACAAATATACACTATAAAATACACTCACACTCACACTTTACACACACGTACATACAAACAAACCCGCACATATACACTATACACACACACTATACACACAAATACACACACACTATGCACACAGACACTACTGTATACACGCACACACACACAATACACGCACACACACACAATACACACACACACTATGCACACACACACACTCACACTATACACACACATACATACAGTACATACAAACAAACACGCACATATACGCTATACACACACACGCACTATACACGCACACACACAATACACACACACAATACACACACACACTATACACACATAAACAGTAGGCGCATACACACACACTCACATAAACTATACACACTTACAGACGCAGACTATACACACACACACACATATACTATACACACACATACAAATATACACACACATAAGCACACAAACATACAGTATAATTATAAACACACACATTTTTTCCACACACACGCACGCACGCACACACACACACAACGCAAACATATTACACTATACACACAGATACACACACGATTTTTCATTGTAGATCTACTGGAGTCTGTTGTGTTTTGGTCGTAGGTTGTGTTTCTTGATTTTGTGGACGATAAACGGTAAATGGTTTTGAAACTGTTTTTATCTATTTTATCTCTGTCATGTCTGGTCCTGTTAGACCAGGGGCAGACCCGGGACACAGAGGAACTCTCTCTCTGGCCTGGGAACGCCTCAGGAAGTGTGTGTGGAGAGAGAAGTGTGTGTCTCTGCTCAGACTGCTGCCCTCGCAACCGGCAACGGATAAAGCGGAAGAAATAGTATGAATCCCTCGTGTTAGAAAACTGAATGGCACGTTGTCATGGTGACGAGTCAAAACAATGCTAAAGCTGCAGTAATGGTTTGAAGGAGGAATATTGATTGGTAGAAATATTGTTAGCGAAGATGAAAGAGAATTACAGACGTTACCGATGAAAAACACCAAAACATGAATGGTTTCTGTTGAGGCCGAACCAAACCTTATCTCAAAGTCCACAGACTGCATCACATATGAACCATCTCTAATATATTTAAACTCTCTCTGGTCTCTCCGGTCCCTCTGGTTTCTCTGGTCTCTGGTATATCTCTGGTCTCTCTCCGGTCTCTTTGTCGTCTCTCTGGTCTCTCTGGTCTCTGGTCTCTCTCTGGTCTCTCTCTGGTCTCTCTGTTGTCTCTCTGGTCTCTGGTCTATCTCAGGTCTCTCTCCTGGCTCTGTAGTCTCTCTGGTCTCTCTGGTCTCTCTGGTCTCTCTCTGGTCTCTCCGGTCTCTCCGGTCTCTCTGGTCTCTCTGGTCTCTGTCGTCTCTCTGGTTCCTCTGGTCTCTCTGGTTCCTCTGGTCGGTCTCTCTGGTCTCTCTGGTTCCTCTGGTCTCTCTGGTCTCTCTGGTCTCTGACGGCTGCTCCGTGGAGTATTCAGTCTATTACACAGCGTTTACATTAATATTTTAGAGTTTTGTTGACGTTTGTGGCAGTTTTCTGTCCCTGAACGAGACGCACAAAAAACACTTTGATTATGGACTGAATTTATGCATTTTACACCACCATGCAGCACTCTGCTCTCTCTCTGCTCTCTTTCTCTGCTCTCTCCCTCTGGTCTCTCTCTGCTCTGTCACCCTCTGGTCTCTCTCTCTCTCTGCTCTCTCTCTGCTCTGTCTCTGGTCTCTCTCTCTCTCTCTCTCTCTCTTGACTCCCTCTCACTGTAAACCCTGACAAGTAAAGTTTACTTGAAAAAACCATGGAAATAAATTGCGTATTAACTTCACTTGAATTCCTCGAGTACATCGTTTACTTGATATTACCAAGTAACTCAAGTGATTGCAATAAAGTTTAAATTTCGACTTATGCTCCGACCGGGAATCGTACTCAGAACCTTGTAGTTGAGAGGTAATGGTGCTACCCACTCAGCCACCGGGCCATCCTACCACTTGCCTCATTAAAGACTCTATACGTCAAAATGTCAAAAGTGAGGCTTACTTGAACAGAAACAGTTCAATTCAAAGAAAACCCTGAGTGACATAGGCAAGCTTTAAATAAACTAACAATAAATGAGTAATATTTACTAAAATCTATTTAAAATAACTTTGATATCTGAAGTAGGATTGAAGTTAGGTTCTCTGCTCTGTCACCCTCTGGTCTCTCTCTCTCTCTCTCTCTGCTCTCTCTCTGCTCTCTTTCTCTGGTCTGTCTCTGGTCTCTCTCTCTTTCTCCCTCTGGTCTCTCTCTCTCTCTCCCTCTGCTCTCTCTCTGCTCTGTGTGACCTTTCCTGTAATAAGCGCCATACAAATAAAGCTGCCTTACTCTACTCACCGTCTGTATGTGACTGATCCTCGGCCTGGAGTCTCCTCAAACCTCTCCACAGAGACCGAGGAAACTCACGCACACTGCACTTTAACAATCTACTGATGCGTTCGGTGCCGTGCCCTGTGTTTCCTACTTTATCTTTTATAGGTCTCTGTCAAAGCAACTCTCACACGTGTCTCTTATTGTCGCGTGGAAGTGGTTTTGCTGAAGTTTATCTGCAGGACTGAGCAGGTCGCCCCCTTTGTGTCAGAGAGAAAGCACTAACAGAAAGAAGCAGGAGAGAGGGAGAGTCAGGAGAGAGAGAGAAGCAGGAGAGAGGGAAAAGCAGACAGAGAGAGAGTCAGGAGAGAGAGAGAAGCAAGACAGAGAGAGAGAAGCAGAGAGAGAGAGGCAGAGAGAGTAGCAGAAAGAGAGAGAGAGAAGTAGAGAGAGAGAGAATCAGAGAGCGAGAGAAGCAGGAAGAGAGAAGCAGAGAGAGAGAGAGAAGCAGCAGAGAGCGAGAAGCAGGAGAGAGAGAGAAGCAGGAGAGAGAGAGAAGCAGGGCAGAGAGAGAAGCAGGAGAGAGAGAGAAGCAGGAGAGAGAGAGAAGCAGGAGAGAGAGAGAGAAGAGAGAGAGAGAGAGAAGCAGGGCAGAGAGAGAGAAGCAGAGAGAGAGAGAGAGAAGCAGAGAGAGAGAAGCAGGACAGAGCGAGAGAAGCAGAGAGAGAGAGAGAGAAGCAGAGAGAGAGAGAAGCAGGAGAGAGAGAGAAGCAGGACAGAGAGAGAGAAGCAGAGAGAGAGAGAGAAGCAGAGAGGGAGAAGCAGGAGAGAGAGAGAGAGAGAAGCAGGAGAGAGAGAGAGAAGCAGAGAGAGAGAAGCAGGAGAGAGAGAGAAGCAGGAGAGAGAGAGAAGCAGAGAGAGAGAGAAGCAGGAGAGAGAGAGAAGCAGGAGAGAGAGAGAAGCAGGACAGAGAGAGAGAAGCAGAGAGAGAGAGAGAAGCAGGAGAGAGAGAGAAGCAGAGAGAGAGAGAAGCAGGACAGAGAGAGAGAAGCAGAGAGAGAGAGAGAAGCAGGAGAGAGAGAGAAGCAGAGAGAGAGAAGCAGAGAGAGAGAGAGAGAAGCAGCAGAGAGAGGGAAGCAGGAGAGAGAGAGAGAAGCAGGACAGAGAGAGAGAAGCAGAGAGAGAGAAGCAGGAGAGAGAGAGAAGCAGAGAGAGAGAAGCAGGAGAGAGAGAGAGAGAAGCAGCAGAGAGAGAAGCAGGAGAGAGAGAGAAGCAGAGAGAGAGAAGCAGGAGAGAGAGAGAAGCAGGGCAGAGAGAGAGAAGCAGGAGAGAGAGAGAGAAGCAGAGAGAGAGAAGCAGGACAGAGCGAGAGAAGCAGAGAGAGAGAGAGAAGCAGGAGAGAGAGAGAAGCAGAGAGAGAGAGAAGGAGGAGAGAGAGAGAAGCAGGACAGAGAGAGAGAAGCAGAGAGAGAGAGAGAAGCAGAGAGAGAGAGAAGCAGAGAGAGAGAGAAGCAGGACAGAGAGAGAGAAGCAGAGAGAGAGAGAGAAGCAGAGAGGGAGAAGCAGGAGAGAGAGAGAGAAGCAGAGAGAGAGAGAAGCAGAGAGAGAGAGAAGCAGGAGAGAGAGAGAAGCAGGAGAGAGAGAGAAGCAGAGAGAGAGAAGCAGGAGAGAGAGAGAGAAGCAGGACAGAGAGAGAGAAGCAGAGAGAGAGAGAGAAGCAGGAGAGAGAGAGAAGCAGAGAGAGAGAAGCAGGAGAGAGAGAGAGAGAAGCAGGAGAGAGAGAGAAGCAGAGAGAGAGAGAAGCAGGAGAGAGAGAGAAGCAGAGAGAGAGAAGCAGAGAGAGAGAAGCAGGAGAGAGAGAGAAGCAGAGAGAGAGAAGCAGAGAGAGAGAAGCAGGAGAGAGAGAGAAGCAGAGAGAGAGAAGCAGAGAGAGAGAAGCAGGAGAGAGAGAGAAGCAGAGAGAGAGAAGCAGGACAGAGAGAGAAGCAGAGAGAGAGAGAGAAGCAGGAGAGAGAGAGAAGCAGAGAGAGAGAAGCAGAGAGAGAGAGAGAAGCAGGAGAGAGAGAGAAGCAGAGAGAGAGAAGCAAGAGAGACTATACACTCTCTCCTGCTTCTCCTAGTGTTATCCTGGTCCTCTCCTCTAATCCTGGAACTGCGCTGCGTCCTCTCTATAAAAATAAAAATCTTATAATTGAGCCATAAAACCATTGAAGAAACTTGCACTGTTTGCCTGGAGTCTGCTTAAACATGTCAACGGGAAGTTTCAATTCATTGAGGAGAGATGACCAGAGTGAGACCAGAGTGAGACCAGAGTGAGACACCGGCAGCTGATGCAGAAGGTTCAGGGAAGGGTTTCTCTCATGTGTCTGTGAGGAGAATGTGCAGATGGTCGTAACGGTCGCTCAGGGTCGAGTTTCACGCCACGCTCCACGCCACGCTCCACCTGTGACACGCTTAAAGACATTCAGCTTTTTGGGCTTTGAAGCTGTTTGAATTCAAATGTTCAGGATTAGAGAGAAGGAGAAGAGAAGTGAGGTGAGGAAGGAGAGAGAGAGGAAGAAGAGGTTGGGAGAGAGAGGTGAGGAAGGAGAGGGAGAGGAGAGGGGAAAGAGAGGAGAGAGAGAGAGAGGAGAGGAGATGGAGGAGAGCAAAGGGGAGGAGGGGAGAGAGGAGCAGACGGTCTCTGTGTCTGAACCAACATCAGTCTCTGCTCTCAGACCCACAGACTAAATCTATTCTGCTACAGTTCAGCTCAGGACGATTTAGAGAGGCTGTCCTTTTACCCTACTCTCTCTGGTCAAACTGGGGAGAGACCAGGGAGAGACCTGAGAGAGACCTGAGAGAGACCTGAGAGAGACCTGAGGGAGACCTGAGGGAGACCGGAGAGAGACCAAAGAGAGACCTGAGAGAGACATGAGGGAGACCTGAGGGAGACCGGAGAGAGACCAAAGAGAGACCTGAGAGAGACCTGAGGGAGACCTGAGGGAGACCGGAGAGAGACCAAAGAGAGACCTGAGAGAGACCTGAGGGAGACCTGAGGGAGACCGGAGAGAGACCAAAAAGAGACCTGAGAGAGACATGAGGGAGACCTGAGGGAGACCGGAGAGAGACCAAAGAGAGACCTGAGAGAGACCTGAGGGAGACCTGAGGGAGACCGGAGAGAGACTCGGAGAGACCTGAGAGAGACATGAGGGAGACCTGAGGGAGACCGGAGAGAGACCAAAGAGAGACCTGAGAGAGACCTGAGGGAGACCTGAGGGAGACCGGAGAGAGACTCGGAGAGACCTGAGAGAGACATGAGGGAGACCTGAGGGAGACCGGAGAGAGACCAAAGAGAGACCTGAGAGAGACCTGAGGGAGACCTGAGGGAGACCGGAGAGAGACTCGGAGAGAGACTCGGAGAGACCGGGGAGAGACTGGGGAGAGACCGGGCAGAGACCTGGGGGAGACCTGGAAGAGACCTGAGATAGACCAGAGAAGATTCAGATTCAGATTCATTTATTCGCCATTTGCAGTAACACTACATTGGAATACATTAGTAAAAGTTCCCAGTGTGCACAGGACAAGTACAGACATAAAACAACATTAAAAGACAAAAATAAAACACATTTTAAAAACAGTAAACAAATGTCACTGTGAAGTCGACCAACTAAAACAGATCTGTACAAGTGCAAAAAGATTAAAGTGCTCTATTCAAACTGCTAACAGCTCGTGGAAAAAAACTATTAGCATAACGAGATGTCCTGCATCTCAGAGAACAATATCTTCTGCCAGAGGGAAGAAGCTGGAACAAGGCTTTTCCTGGGTGGCCAGAAGAGTCATTGATAATTCTCAGGGCACTGTCAAAAAGTCTGGTTTGATAAAGAGCCTCCAGGACAGGAAGTTCACAGCCTACAGTCCTCTTTGCAGAGCGGAGCACCTTGTTTAAAGCTTTCTTTTCTTTATCTGTGATGTTTCCAAACCACACAGACACAGAACCAACAAGTAAACTCTCAATGGTGCAGCGATAAAAGTTCAGCAGAATCTTAGAGTTAGTGGTAAATTCTCTAAGTTTCCGCAGGAAGTAGAGACGCTGGCGAGCTTTCTTAACGACTCGGTCAGTGTTTTTAACCCATTTCAGGTCATTAGACAGAGTTAGACCCAGAAACTTACACTCCTCTACAATCTGCACTTGGGAGTTATCGATTGCGACAGGCAAATGAGAACTATTGCGGCTAAAATCAAAGACCAGTTCACATGTTTTGGATGCGTTCAGCTGGAGATTGTTAGCCTTACTCCACTGAACCACGTTTTGGATCTCGGCTCTATAAGAGGATTCATCGTTATTGCTGATGAGACCGATGATGGTGGTGTCATCAGCATATTTGATGATCAGGTTAGAGTCTGAGGAAGACACACAATCATTGTAGAGTGTACAGTGTAAAAAGTAAAGGACTCAAAATACATCCCTGAGGAGATCCAGTGCTCACAGAAACAGCATCTGAAAAACAGTCATTGATTTTCACTCTCTGAGATCTGTCAGTTAAAAAGCTATAGATCCATTTATTTACACATGGCAACACTTAAACCGAGAGACATGAGTTTTTCGATCAGTATACCTGGGACAAGACAATTAAAAGCAGAGCTATAATCAATGAACAGCATTCTTGCAACAGATTTCCTATTGTCCAAGTGACTGTAGACAGAGTTCAGAGCAAAGGAGATGCATCCTCCACACTCCTGTTCTGTCTGTAAGCAAACTGGAGCGGGTCAACACTCACAGGGATCTGGCTCTTAATGAAGTCCAGCACAAGCCGCTCAAAAGTCTTCATTAGGACAGAAGTGAGGGCCACAGGACGATAGTCATTCAGGCATGTCACAGGAGTTTTCTTAGGAACTGGGATAATGGTCGACTCTTTGAAGCAGTTCGGCACAGTACAGTTCCTTAGCGACAGGTTAAAAATGTCTGTTAGCACAGGGGCAAGTTGCTCAGAGCACAGTTTCAGGACACGGGGTGGGATGCCGTCCGGGCCAGGGGCTTTCCGGACAATGGTGCTGGACAAGACCCGCTGGACTGCCTCCTGAGTCACGGTGAAGGTACCTTGATTGAGACAATCAGGAAAGACAGTAGGACAGGCATCAGCAGATTCGAAGCGGCAGTAGAACGAGTTCAGCTCATTAGGCAGAGCTGGGCCAACAGATCCGATTTTCCCAGCACTAGGTTTCCAGGACGTGATGGCTTTAATACCGCTCCACATGCGCCGAGGGTCATCTTCCTTGAAATAACCCTTTAACCTGTCTCCGTAACTGCGCTTTGCAGATTTAATAGAACGTTTCAATGCGTAACAGGATAGCTTATAGGCTACTGTATCGTTAGATTGAAACGCCAGAACACGCTCATGAAGTTTTTGTTTCACTTCCGCGTTCATCCAAGGGTTTTGACTGAGATGTACTTTAATGACCTTCTGTGGGACCCAGCAGTCAATACAGAAGCGTATGTATCCAGACACAGCGTCACAGAATTCATTGACGTCCTCTGACTGAAACACAGACCAGTCCGTAGCATCAAAGCACCCTTGTAGCTTCATGCTAGCCTCCTCGGACCAACACTGCACAGTGCGTGAGGTTGGTTTATGTTCCCTGCTCCTCTGAGTGTATGAGGGAAGAAGGAGAACAGAGGAGTGGTCGGACTTTCCAAATGGAGGTCTGAGACTGGACCTGTAAGCTCCCTTCACATTGCTGTAGCAGTGATCCAGGATCTGTGCTCCTCTTGTAGCTCGAGTCACATGTTGGTAGAAATTTGGG